>LUFD01001301.1:0-12653 GCA_003025255.1 Cordyceps pruinosa | reverse complement strand
AAAAAAAAAAAAAAAAAAACTAACAGACAGCTAATGACTCAGGGAAAGTTACAGTATATGTGATATCTCATCTGCTTCTTACAATGAAGCTTCTCAACTCCGGGCCGAGCATTTCTCAGGGGAAAAAAAGACGAGGGTCTTCCGGTTTTCTTTACTCGTCGTGCTCGTCCTCGAGCTCCTCCTCCACGTCGGCCTCGGTGAAGTCGGGCTGGGGGATGGCCTCGCGGGCGATCTGCATGCGCTTCTTGAGGCGGTACGCGATGGCGCGCTTCCGGGCGGCGGCGTTCTGGGTGAAGGCGGCGGAGCCGCCAAAGGGCCCCGCGAGGGCGTTGTTGTTGAGGCGGACGACGCAGACCTGATCGACGCCGGCGACTTTGCCCTCGCAGGTCATGCCTTTGGGCATCTGGACCTGTATAGCGAAATCGGTATTGGTGGCGCCCGAGAGGCCGCCGATGCCGAGGCCGGGCACGTCCTTGACGACCTCGGCCTGCTGGAAGGCCGACGCGTCGGTGCCGCCCGACGTGCCGTCGACGGCGGCCGTCAGCGGGCCCGCGCCGTCCTGGTTGATCTGCCGGTAGACCATGCTGACGACGCCGTTGCTGTCGGAGGTCGGCAGGCCCGAGGTGCTGCCGCTGCCCGCCGTGTCGGCGACCATGGTCTCGGCCGCGAAGTCGTTCTTGGTGCCGCCGCCGCCGCCGAGGCCGCCGAGGAGGCCGCCGAGAGCGCCGCCAGCGCCGCCAGCCTTCTTGTCACCGCCAGCACCGTCTCCGTCGCCGCCGGCGCCGCCGAGGAGGCCGCCAAAGAGCTTGCTGAGCTGGCGCTTGCGCTCCTCGGTGCGCTTGGCCGCGCCGGCGGGCAGGCCGGAGAGGTCATCCTCCTGGCCGACGGCGCCCGAGGCGCCCTTGTTGGTGGGCGAGCTCTGGCTCGTGCCCATGAAGCGCGCGACGTTGACGGCCGCGTCGACGGGCCCGCCGCCCTGCGTCTTGCCCAGCGGGCTCGACTGGAGCTCGCGCTTGCGGATGATGGAGGTGTCGGCCTGCGAGCCGCAGCCGTTGGAGGAGCAGTCGCGGGGCGTGCCGTCGGTGACTGTGCGGGGGGAGGGCTTGTTAGCAAGGGTCTGTGCGAGAGGTGAGGCGAGCCAAGGGTGCTACATACCACCGAGGCCGGGCATCATGACGCCGTTGTCACCCTTGATCATGGTGACGAGTCCGTGCGCCGAGGCGGTGGACACCAGGGCGGCGTAGGCAAGAGCGTAACGCATTGTGAATAATAGTGTTTACTGATCAGTATACTGGGTGGAATTAGAAGAAGCGAGAGGGCGATGTATATGTAAAATGGAAAGACAGAAATGCCAGAGCCTCCAGGGCTAGTTCGAGAATGTAGGTGAAAAGGAAGCAAAGAGAAGAGAACGCCGAGTGTGAATGAGCAAGAGAGATAACGTAAACAAGGGAGATGGCGATTGACTTATATAGAAGGCCTTGGCGGACCTTTTTGGACGGATGCGAGGACAGGGGAGGGGGGAGAAGGTGCAGACCGACGTCAAACATGCCAAAGACGAGGACGGCAGGCCATATCCGGGCTCAACTATGGGAGGGAAGGCCGGCGTAGCCCCGAGGGGAATCACATCTGTGACGAGTTTCGGCAGTGGGTGTCGATGTTCTGGTGGAAACGGTTTTGCTAAGGAAGAAGAACGCAACCCTATGCAGAACATGGCTGGTCTTGCCTTCCTTTGGGGGCGCGTTTCGAGACGAGGTGCTGCGGGAGCTCGTGTACATGGGTATGGTATGGCATGGGGGGTTATGGATGGGCCAAGGGCGGGTCCCGAAGGTTGGCCCTTTGAAGAAAGGATTACAGCACTGTACATTGGTGTGTGAGCTGGTGCCCTGAAACTGGGGACTCGGGATCTGGAAGGTGATGGGCGTGATGCGGCGGGTGGTGGTGTTTGGCATGACGGATGGCATCCTCCCCGGGTGGGGGACGGGGGGGGGCGCAGCAGGCGCAGACCCCATGTTCGCGGGAATGGGCTTGGAGCCTATGGCTGTATGCGTATTTAGCCGTGTTCCTTTTGCTGACCTGGTGACGGGAAATCTGTGGTAAGGTGGGGAGGGGGGAGGGTTGTTTTGGACGAGGATGATGAAACTTGAGGACAGGGGAGAGTTGGTGATGCTGGAACAGAGGGCGGAAACAGAACACTGCAGATACGACGTAGATTGGGGAGCAGAACCAGGCTATTCATCGAGCGCCTATGCCAACGCATACTGCGAAAGCCGTCGGCGGCGTGTTCTATTGCACCGAGCTGGCTGTAAGTCGAAGGAGGAGGGTGACGTCAGGAGTGGGAGGGACGGCAACGGTTTGCCCGTCTCTGCATGGCAAACATGTTATAGGCTGCAACGGTATAGGCTAACCGGCTACAAATTCCGAATTGGAAGATCAAGGGTAGATGAGAGTTGGTGAGACTTGAACCTGGTAGTGTCGATGCTTGCTGCTTGAGAGAACGACCGCCGCGTACTGCAAGGAATATCAGCGATACCTCCAACTTACCATGAACGAGAATCCACCTTCTTCACCGAGTTAAGATTCCTGGCACTTCATCTCGGTCATCTTGTTCACTACAGGCCCTGTCTGGTCGCTCGGATTTGGCTCACACACTCGGCCGGCCCACGCCTAACGAACCCCCCCCTTAATGATGTGCCGCGATTGATACGCGAACAGCAAGCGTTTCTCTCTCCCACCTCCCTCCCCTCTTGATAAATCATGCGGGCTGTAAAAACACGAATCATGCGTTTGCCACTACATGTGTTCGTTGAGCCGCTCCCACGAACCTAGCTAGGGGAGGGAAAACCTCATGAAACGCCAACTTGTCGCGCCAGCTGTTTCTGCCTCGCTCGCGTATCAGGAGCTGGGGGGGCTTGCCGTCTTTTTTGGGACATCCGCTGATCGCTGGACTTTCGAAAAGGAAAAACAAAATAAAACGGTGCATAAAGTAGGTTTTCATGGAAAAAAGAAATGGAAACTTGCATCTTCGGGTTTTGGGCAGACCGTGGCGGGTGGTGCTGGGGAGCCGCCCATCTCGGTGTGAATAAGCGCTTACAAAACCAACTTGGCATAACTCTACGACAAGCTCATAAAAATATGCAAGACAAGAAACACACACATGTACAATTGACCAAATGATTCCTGCATCACCAACACCCCGTTTTCGCTGGCCCGCGTTTCGAACATGATTCGCAACAAGCCAACACAAACACCCTATAACAAGGAGTGACCCGACCGTCGCCGGCCCAGGCGCAGAACGCTGTCCCGGGCCCGGAGAAGGCCTGACCAGGGCTTTCCCGTTTATTCCCAGCTCCAGTTTTGGATATTTCCTCACCATTAGCGAGGCGTGAAACACGTCTCGCGTCTTGTCGTGGGCTTGGGCTTCCTGCTACTGCGCCCCGACAAACTGTCCGACAGGCCGGATCTCGTCGGGAGCAACAACTTCAAGTGGCAGAGAAACTCGAGGCAGGAGAGCGCGGCTTTAAAAAAAAGAAAAATAATAATAATAATATTACATTCTCGGAGATGTCATGGCATGATAGTACACGCTCAAGGGAACTTCCAGCTCTGTCAGTCTACCCAGTCTCGCTCGCCCATTAGATCCTCCTTCGCTTTTCTATAAAAAATGAACCAGACTCCGGCTGTAAAGATATTGCAAGAAGAAGGTAGAAGAACAAGAAAAAAAAAGAAACATGAATAACCCCCGCTCAAACTCTCCTCCATTATACAATCAAATTCTCAAATCCCATCTCCTTCAGCCCCTGCAGCCAATTCACCTGCTCATCGTCCGGCCGCCCGTCCTGCATCTGCCATGTGGCCTTGAGCATCTCAATCGCCGTAAACACGTACCCCCACGGGCACACCTTCCAAATCTCCATCAGCCGCGTCAGCGTCCACATCCGCTTCTCCGCGTCCCTCGTTTCCGCGCCCGCGAGGAACGTCGGCCACGACGACGCCTTGAAGTACGGGTCGTCCTCGCCAATGTACGACAGGTGGTTCAGGATGTCGTCCACCAGAAACTGCGTGTCTACGACCCGTACCGCCCGCGCAAGCGGCAGCGCCTGCAGGATGTACAGGCAGACGGCCGAGCGGTGCGCCGACGCCACGTGGATGCGGCTCTCGACGTCGGTCACATGGGAGACCTGCTGCAGCTGCGTCGCCCACGCCGGAATGTCGAACTCGAGGGCTTCGTCGATGAGCATGAGCGCCTTGTCGGCCACGGTGAGCGTCCAGTCCGTGCATGGCGTCTCATAGGAAAGCTGCGACGCCGCCAGGATAATCTGCAGGATTTCCGAGGGGCAGGACAGGTAGCTGTTGACCTCGGTCCTCTTCAAGACCGGCAGAAGTTCAAAGGCGTAGTGGGTAATCTGCGCCGCCCAAGGCCCTGAGGCCAGAGTCGAGCCCAAGATGTGGTATCTGCTGCGAATTAGATTCAAGTACACCAAGAAGCCCCCCATCGGCGACTTACATGAAGCAATCAGCCACGACGCAGTCTCGCAGCTTGCGGTTCGCTGCATCCTGCGGCCTCGCCGCCGTCAAGAGAGCTAGAACATTGCTTGCACCAGTGAGATGCGCTTGCCAGCTCTTTGCATCCCCTCTCTCCAGGTCAATCAAGTCGAACTTGACAAAAAAGTGCATCGCTGCAAGAGTGATCTCGCTGCCCGCGGGGTCCAGCGTATCAAGGACCCCGCGAAGGTGGCCCATGGCCTTTTGTTTGGCCGTCAGGGCATCAATCACAGCTTGGCGCGATACGAGGTCCCTGGAGCGTAGCTGGGCCAGGTAGCCGCCCGGGTCCGATATACCGGCCGAGAGTGTCGTGTTTGGGCTGATGCTGTTGGCCCAGTGCAGGGCCGATGTAGCGACAATGATATTGAGCAGCAAGGGGTGTTTCCGAGTGAGGGGGATGAGCTCCCGGAAAGGGTTGGTACCAGGTCCGTCGCGAGCCACAAGGTCCTGGCAAACCCTGTTGGCAACTGCGCATGGCGTTGTCAGTGTCTCTGAAAGCGTCGGCGCATGTCAAAAGCACTTACAGTGAGCAAGATAGCTCCTGGAATTTCGATCCAGATCTTGGAAAATGGGGTCCGTCAACTGATTGGGCGCAAGGTATACGCCGGGGCTCGTTGTCGGCGGCAGAGGCGGCATGGCAGCGTTGGCGGTGGCGGCGTGGACGCTGTTGCCCATGCCCATGCCCATGCCCATGCCCATGCCCATGCCCATGCCCATGCCCATGCCCGTGGCCGTGCCCTTGGCCGTGCCCGCGCTGCTTCTCGTGGGCTGGCGGTCTGGACCAGCGCCAAAGTCAGCTTGCGCCAAGGGCGGCGGTGGACCGCTGCGCAGGACCAGGCTGGGGTGCCCCGCAACACCATGGTTTTCGCCGTGGGCCGCCCGCCTGGCCCCTGGCGATGGCTTCACCTTGCCCTGCGCGTCGATGCCCTCCGTCCACACATAGACTTTCCCGTAGCCCAGGCATTCCTGCCCGGTAATGGCGCACTTGTTGCATGTTGGCCACGAGCGGTCACAGCGAAGACGCCGGCGACGACAGTTGTGGCAGGGCTTGTTGTTTTGCGGCATAGACCGAGTTTTTTTTTGTTCCCACCGCCTCGCAGCGCCGCGGGATGTCGGAAGCAAGCAGCAACGCCAGGGAGCCCAGGGAGAGGATTTCTGGTCAGGCGGAGATGGAGGCTGGCCTTGCTGGTCGCGGGCGGTGCGAAGGAGGACACAGGCACGGCGTCGCGAGAACCTAGGTAGGCAGCTCCGGTTGCTGTGTTGGGCGGGTGGCTCTCAACAGTGCGTCAAGAGCATGGCTGGCAGCTTCAACAGGGACGGTCGGTGGTGTTTGCTGTCTGGTCTGGGAGGAGCCCGCGAAACGCTTGCGGATGACGGCACGATTCTTTGCGGCGTCGGAGTTGCGCGGATGAAAGGGATAAGGGAGTGATGATGGGTGATGGGTGATGGGTGATGGGTGATGGGCTGGCCGCGGCGGAACCCTGGTGGTTGAAGAAGCAAAAGGGCCGGTGCCGCTTAGTCGCTCGAGAGCCGCGAAGGGTCCAACGGTTTTGCGAAAAAGAAAATAGTGAGACTTGGCTAAGAGAGGCCGCCGTGAAAAGTGATGAAATGAAAGTCGAAGGTAGCTGGGCTTTTGCTGGCGACAAATCAAACACTCGCACCAGGTGGCGTGCGGCTGGCAGGTGGCAAGCTGTGATTCCGAGGAGGGGGGAGTGGAAGTGGTGAGAGCTGGTAGTGGTGGTGATGCGGCAAACAGAGGCGAGAAAATTGTTCCTCCTTCACCTCCCATCGCCGTTTTCCATCCATCTCCCCCGCCCCTTGTTCTCTTTGTCGTTTCCATCTCCGACGTCTTTACGCACTATACAACATTGTCCGTTCTAGCCACAAATTTCCCTCGTCTGCTCCGTTTCTTACGCTCGCCCTCCTGCCGCCCTCCTGCCGCCCTCCTGCAACCCACCACCTCCCAAGAACCCACGAACATGTTTGCCCAGAGGTTCCAGCTCGGCCCTATTCCATCCCCCACTCTGCGTCTGCTGACTCTTCCATCTGCATAATATGACAGGCCCGAGCCAGCTGCTTCCTTCTTCAGCTCGTTGCGATGAGCCACGTCCAAGGCTGCACAGGCTGCGGTGGAACCTGCGTGCAAATCGGCGCCCGAACTGGCCAAAGATGCTTGTTCCTGGTTCGGAGTGGGCGATCCATCCAGAGGCCACACCGTCTCCGAAAGAGGAAATCAACTGTGTGCTGGCGCCAATAGCCTTCCCACCCCCCGTTCCTTACGGCGGCGTACTTTGTGCAGGATGCAGGATGCACGAGGACATGATACGAGACAGCCGATTCAGAGCCCGAGATCGCACAACACACTGTCTGTATGTGCCAACGCCCCGAAATCCCACCCGCAGTACTGTCTCCGTTGGCTCGGCGCGTGACCTAATTGCAAGCTATGTGTGTAATACCCGTACAGTACTTGGCACTGTATGTCCGGCTACCACAAGCAGGTCTACTACGGAGGGCGCAACAGCGCCTCTTAAATAAATGCCCCCTCGACGGCGTTGACGATTCTACCATGACCCTCGCCCTTCCATGCAACAAGATTAGAATAAGCCAATGAAGCCTTATTCCCTGTCGAAATCCCAGTATTTCTGGCAGCTTGTACGATGGCACCCTCACCACATGCGCAATGGTGATCGTTGAGCATTTCCCAGGACCTGCCGAAAAAAAAAGGATTTTTTTTTAAAACAAAGGAAAGTAGGCTAAATTAATTTTTACTTAGTGTTTTTGCTTTTAAGCTTGCCCGCTCTTTCTTCTGTATTGGTTTGGCCAACGACCAACTCCACGCAGCTAAGCAAACGTTTGCGATGTTGTATTATTGCAGCTGGAAGTTTTCCACGACTTCAGTAAAGCAGCTGAGCCCCTAGACAATGGGTTGGACATCTTTGCAACTTTTATGGTGTTTTATTTCTGTGTCGCAGGAAATTCACAACCCCCGTACGGAAGGCGGAAGCTGCCTGTTCGTATTGTACTCATCACCCGGTTTCTACGACCAACAAACGCGACAAAGCGTGTTGATAGGAAAATGCAGAGCCTTTGCGGACAGTGATTTCCCCCTTCCTCAGACCACGTGGAATGGAGTTTACAATCTACTACTTATAAAGTTCAGAGTCTTGCTCATCTCTCACTTTCTCGCTCTTCAATTCTTTATTGCCTGCCTGCTCCAGCTCTCTTTTTACCCAAAGCTCGCCCGTACACGTGCAGAGAGCGTGCCTCTATTCTAGCGAGCACATCATGTCCTTCAGGCATAGTAGGCATCGGGGCCAGTTGCCGTTCTCAGATTGTGAGTGCCTTCTCATCCCTTCCCTCCCACTCTTGACAAGCGACGTCGGGAGCGATGCGACTTACTAAAGAGACGTGTCCAGTGATGCCGGAATGGGTCCCAGAGAATGAGAACCGCCTCTGGGTAGACGAACTGCCTCAAACCGCGCCTACCGACGACAAGGGAAATTACATCATGCTGCAAAGCGCGCTGCCGCCGTCTTTCGTGAAGCTTCCCCCAGCTGCTCAGCGCGACGCCTGGCAGGAGCCGGACGCGAAGCAGCTGGCCCACGGACCCGAGGATAGCGGAAGCTACATTCACGAGACTTCTGTGACCTCCTTGCCAGATTCATCCTCCCACCAAGTTGAACAGGCGAGAGGTTCGGGCCAGCCAATGGCGGTTGTTGAAGAAACGCCGCGCGCACACGCCGTCGCCGCTACGGCAGTGAGAGAGGCGGGCGGCACGAGCGAGGACGATGCCTTTGCCAAGGGCTTGATCAGCGGGGCGCTCCGGGAGATTGAAAATGTGCCTCGGCAGCAAACTCTCCAGACGCGCATCCTGTTGAGCAAGCTTGCTGAACTATTTGCTGACCCCGGCGTGGCTACACCGCATGCCGCGGCAACAACCACCGCCACCGCCGCCGCGGAGCTTAAATCTGCGGAGGCAGTTGCTCATGAGAAGCAGGGCACCGGAATGTACGGATTTGCTATCCTCGTGTTTGTAGGAGCTCTTTGGGCTGTATTAGAGATGACTATGGGTGGGTGACGGGGGAGATGTCAGTTGTACAAGGCCATGGGCAGTTTCGCAAGTTGGCCGTGATTTGAATATGTGCGGAATAAATTAAAAACAAATTTCATAGAAGTAAATGGAGTTGCCTGGGCTTACACTGACCAGGCTTACGCCTTGCCTTGCCTTGAATTCCTCGTCACTTCTGAACCAATGCAAACGGGCGAGAGCGCTGGCAACACACTCATTCTCCCTCCTCCTCTTTTCCTTTATCATTTATCCTGAAACTTGACTTTTTCTGCCGATCATCTGTTTAATCCTTCCAATTCAAAATTTCACAGTCAGCTGTCATACTTGCAACGCGACCGACCAGTCCTCCCGTTCCTGTACGTAACCAGCCCGTTCTCTTCACTTGAGCAATACTGACATTTGCTGCCTTGCAAGCTGATACCATTTTCTCTAGCTCTACGGATTTTTTCGGGAGCTGTAGAGATGACGCTCCTTGCATCCGGGCCTCGGTGCTGTTGCAAGGGGTTTCTCCATGATGAGCCGCGCTCTGCTAACAGACCCGTGGCAGGGGACCTGTTCGTGGACGCAAACGAGTCTCGGTACATTACAAGGAATGGAGATGAAAAAGAAACTGGGGGATTTCATGCCGTACCAGGCTCTCAGCTAGCGGAAGAATGTGCAGCCTTTTTATTTTCGGACAGCGAGGAAGGAGAGAAGGGGGAAGAAGAAGAAGAAGACGAAGAGGAAGAAGAAGACGAAGAGGAAGAAGAAGACGAAGACGAAGAGGAAGAAGAAGATGATGATGAGGAAGAAGCAGAAGACGAGGAAGAAGCAGAAGACGAGGAAGAAGCAGAAGACGAGGAAGAGGAAGAGGAAGAGGAAGAGGAGTGGGAATGGATGTTGCGCTATCTCAGACAGCTGCCACGGTCCCCGTCAGTGGTAAGTAATGCAGATTCCGAGAGCAAGAGCGACAAGCAGGAAACGCGAGATTGAAAGAACGGATGAGGCTAAGGAAATACTGATATAATCCAGAATGAAGAAATCCAGGATGAGCACGAGGGTGAGACAAGCGAGGACGAAAGAGTCGCCGAGACAAACCACGAAGAGGACGACATTGAGATAACCCAGGAAGAGGAAGACAATGAGGCAACTCTATTCACTTCGCCAGCCACGCGGGAAGACTTCGACGACCGCTCCGAGTACAGCTCCGAGTACACCCCCAAGTGGGAGTTGGAGGATCAAGATCTCTCCGATGCCCAAGAGGGAACTCGTTCCGCTTCCGCGGCATCCGATACCTTGCAGGGCGAAATCCCTGCCGTCAAAGTCAAGATAGAAGAGCCCTGCAGTCGCCCAGACGAAGGCGCTACGAGCGAAAGCCTCCTCACCCTTACCACCGCCACCGCGAACGCGGCCGCGCCTATCCAAGCCGTGTTCACAACAGAAGAGCTGGACGGGCTGGCGGACATTCTCGCCGTGTGCCCTCCCCCCGGCGGACGGCACAGCACCTACCACGTTTGGGCGAGGGCGCGGTGGGCGAGCTGGACGCTGGCCGACCGCGTCTTGTACGCCGTCTCGTCGAGGTATGCGGAGGAGGAGTAGAGTCGAAGTCAGGCAACGAAACAGGATCAGGTGAAGCAATGGGTGCAGGATTTATGGTGGGCGGGACGAGATCTATCTAGCTGAATACGAGAATACCAACCGATTTTCTCTACGCTGCCGCATCGTATACTGCACATGCAGAGCCGCCGTGAAAATGCGCAGTGAATTCAGCCTCTCCCTCGTTTGCCTAGACACTTTTCTTGCCACCTTCGTTTGTGAAGCACGCTGCTGCCTAACTTGCTGAACCTAGCTCACGCAGTTCCTGTGCGCTCATCTTCCTCTTCTTCGTCCACATCCTTCCCCTTTCCCTCTGCTGCTACGTCCTTCTCCATCACAACAGCCTCCTTCAACCACAGATCCCGCAAACCCATCCTCCCTTCTTTACATCCGCATCGCTGTGAACCCACCTCTCAGCTCCCAAGATGCCCACCCTTGCACAGGCGGAGGCCTCTGGAGGCCTGTTCTGCAGCTCATCTGGGCCCAATCCCCAGCGAGAGGCGCTCATGCCCGTTCCCAACATGACACTGGACGTCAGCGAGGCGACCTACATTGCCCTCATCAACGGCCTGGACCGATGCCGCACGCAGTTCTGGTGGAAATACCTGCCCGCGTACGCCAACAAGCTCCTCCAGGATGCCGCCGGAGCGGCGCAGCCAGCTATGCCTGGCGCAGCCAAAGGCAGCGGGGGGGCATTTGGGTTTGGCATGGCAGCATTGGGAGTGCCTTGGAATGGCGGGGAAGCGTCTGCCGCGCCGCCGGACCTGTCGTCGGTCTTGCGGTCGGCTGCGTCGCCCTGGAAGGCCCCCCACGAGGACGACTGGAGAAGAATGCTGCACCAGAAGTTCCGGGAATCCGGCGGCGGAGGTTTGCCCGACGGGCCGCAGGACGCTGTGCTCGCTGCCATGAGCGACGTGTACCTCGGGTGCTTCTGGGCCGTCTCCCACCTGACCGACGAGTATCTGGCCGCACTTTCCCGCGCGTCGCTCTTCGTCGGCCAAGCGACAAGCGCCCTGCTCAAGGTGTCGCCGGGCGTGGAGATGCCGGCCCTCCAGTTCCCGTCCGAGGCGGCCACGGCGGGCAGGATCGCGCAGCTGCTCGCCGTGGCCTCCAGAGCGTTCAACGCGGTTCAGAGGGATGTCAGCGAGCGCGTCGCGCAGGGAGCCGGGGCGCGCCACGCGGCGCCTCCCGCTTTTCAGAAGAGCGCCGGCCTGTTCGCCGTGGGCTCGGCTTTCAGAGCGCCGGCCGCGTCCGGCAAGACCGCCGCGCAGTCGCTTTTCGGCGGGAGTTTTACCGCCGCCGAGACGGCTTCCGGCTCGTTTGGCACGGCTCCGCAGGCCGCCGGCCTGTTCGCCATCGGGTCGGCTTCTAGAGCGCCGGCCGCGTCCGGCAAGGCCGCCGCCGCGCAGCCGCTGTTCGGCGCGGTTGCTACCGCCGCCGAGACCGCCCCCTGCTCGTTTGGCACGGCTCCGAAGGACGCCGGCAAGCACGCCCCCCAGGAGCACGAGTCGGGTTCTGAATCTTCTCAGACCTGGACCCTAGTTTCCCGGGACAAACAGGGGGAGGATGAGGGAGTGCGGGCAACTGCGGATGCTGGCGCTCAAACGACCTGCAGCGCTCCGTTCCTCACCCCGGAACTCTGAGCAGCCATGCCGGGAGACCAAGTGCTGAGGCACATTTCAGAAATCATGCCAATGGCCCCAAGATTCTCACGCGACACAGAGAGTTATCCAACAATTGCTACGACGGATTTGAAGAGGATGTGGGCTTGTTGCTTCGCTTACAGGAACAAGGTCAGTTTGGAGGCAAGGATATCTTCCCCCAACCCCCCCAGGAGACACCAGACGCAGGATAACAGTATGCAATACAATAAAAGCCTTCTTTCGAGTTTACATGATCCCGTACACTAGCCCTTTAGAAAGAACGCGTGACCATTCCACAAACCTAACAGTCGTGCTCGACCGCCGGCGCGCTGCCCCTTTCGCCTAGGTCCGTCTTGAGCACGCGGCCAAAGACCTCGAGCAGCACCTCGAAGCAGACCTTGGTCACCGCGGGGTCGTAGCGGCCCTTGCTCAGCTCGTCGCGGATGAAGGCGTGCTGCGCCCACGCGAACTCGTGGAAGCTGGCGGCGACGCCGGCCGCGCGCATCTTGGCGCGCACCAGGTCGCGCCCCGCGGCCGGCACGTGCGTGTCCTGCACGCCAAAGATCATGGCCGCCTCGCCCTTGAAGCGGTGGAAGAGGTCCAGCGTGTGCGCGCTGCCCGGCGCGGCCTCGGCGGCGGTGTCGGCGCCGGCGTGGGGGCCGAGCGTGCGGCTGTGGATGTCGGTCGCGAAGTAGGACACGCAGGCGGTGATGCGAGGGTCCAGCTGCGCGCGGGGGAAGGGGGAGGGGGAGGGTGTGTTAGAGCTGAGGATGCGCAGGGGAAGCGGAAAGGGGGGGGGAGGGACGTACGGCGGCGCGGACGGC
>LUFD01001300.1:184082-209760 GCA_003025255.1 Cordyceps pruinosa | reverse complement strand
AAAAAAAAAAAGGGAATAAAACTCCAATTAATCTGGAGAATGAAATCAAAGTGCGTGCTATTTTATAAATATTATTCGTCCATTACCGTTTGTGCTGTCATGACCGAACTTCTGCTGCTCCACCACCTGCAACCTTCAAAATGTCCAGAAACGGCAGAAAAAAAGTTGACCAACTCCCCCACCAAGTTGCCCATTCGCCCTGCGCCCGCGCTTCTCTATGCTGGCTGCTGGGAGCCTTTTTCTGGATTTCAGTCAATCATTTCCGACGAGCTTTCGATCATATACAACCTATAATTACCGCGCGCCGCGCCGTGCTGGCCGGAACGCGTGATCCGAAATGTCCAGAGGCGGCGGACGAGGCGGCGGTCGCGGTGGCCGCGGAGGAGGCCGCGGCGGCCGACCGAATGTGCCCTGGGATACCGGCGATGAACCCGACGCGCGCCCATCGGAGCTGTTCCCGGTAAGAACATGCCGAACCCCCTACCGAGGAGCTCCCTTGCGCCTCTTCTGCGCGCGCACCGCACACGACCCTCTCCCGCATGCTAACTGACCGCGCCTCCAGCCGTACGCGGTGCCCGTGCCCCGAAGCCTGACGACGGCCGAGTCGAGCAGCGTCCACTACATGCTGCTGCTGCGCCGGCAGATGCACTCGTCGCCGCTCTACACGTCCAAGCGCACGGCGCTGACCGACCCGACCGCCCCGCGCAAGGCCTACGGCCAGGCGCAGATGAACGCCGTCTACGGCGTCAAGAACAAGGCCTCGCTCGACCCCTTCACCTCCATGCCGACCTACTCGCAGAAGTTTGTGCGCGAGGAGCGCGCGCTGCCCGACTGGTCCGGCCGGCCCGTCTGCCGCGAGCTCTTCCCGCAGGAGCTCCTGGGGACGGTCGACGGCGGCGGCGGCGGCGCGGGCGGCGCGGACGGCCCCCGCAAGAAGCGCAGGCTCGAGCTGTCCCGCGTCAGCGCCCTGCCCAACGCCGAGGAGGCCTTCAACATGCCCTCCCTCGCGGGCGACGCCGACGGCGACCCGGCGGCGGCGGCGGCGAACGGACAGACGCTGCTGGATAAGCTAGAGGCGCTCCGCGACGAGGAGGGCGACGAGGTCGACGGCGAGGAGGACGAGGGGCCGGGAGAGGACGAGGAAGACGAAATCTACGACGACGAGGACGCGGGCGACTACGACGCCGAGCAGTTCTTTGACAATGGCGAGGACTTTGGCGACGAGTACGGCGACGGCGACGACGGCGGCGAGGGCACCTACTGAGCCTCTGCGGCGGTAGGCTTGGATTTTGTTTTGCTCGAGCTTGGTCTCTTTCTGGTTTGTACATGGCGAATGGCATCTAGGATTACTATGGGTTGACAGCGAGGGATGGCGATGGCGAGGTTTGGACACGACAACTGTACATATCTGCAGGACTTTGGGGCCTGCCTGTGGCAAACTCGGCTAGCCTTGATACCGGCACATCATAAACCGTGACATTGTGCCTTCTTATCATGATTGAGTGACTCCAGGGCCGGGAGAAGTTCTGCTACTTGATCCAAGGCGCGGTCGATCACATCGTAGAGATGACAAGGAGAAACCAGTGCGGCAAATTGTTAAATCACTGACCAGCGGCGCAATCATTTTTGCTGCTTTTGTGTGGAAGCCACTATCCATAAAAATTACAAGGCGACATCTATCGTCGAGATTTGCCCAGAGTACATGTATGTGTCCAGCTCGCATTTTCCCGCCCCTCCTGCTGCACCCGAAAAGCATCTATCCCAGCCACCAACTATTTGTTTTACCTAGTTCGTCGCATACAAGCCGCCGTCCATGAAGCCGGCCTGAAGCCGCGATAAGCGCTCGCGCGTGTCCGCGATCTGGCCGGCCTGGGCGACAATCGCGTTGCCCGTCTCCCGCAGCGCGGAGAGCACCTGGTTCAGCTGGTCCTGCACGGCGCCGCCGCCGCCGTTCGTGGCGACGTTGCGGTCGCGGAAGCTGCGGATCTGCTCGTACAGCCCGTTCTCGACGCCGGGCATGTCGCGCTCAATCTCGCCGCGGTACTCGTCCAGCCGCTTCTTGTACCTCTCCACGTCGTCGCAGACCTGGTTGAAGTATGTGATGAGGTCCTGCGCGTTGGCGTGCGCGGCCGACGCGTCGGTGTCGTTGGGGGAGCCCGACGCGGCGGGGCCGGCGAAGAGGCTCGTCTGGTGGTAGTGGCTGGGGAGCTTGAGATTGTCCGCAGCCTTGAAGGAGAGCTGCGCGTCGCCAATGTTCTTCTTCGTCATGTCCTGCAAGCTCTTTACGGTCTGGATGTCGCGGTTGAGGGCCTCTTGGACCATGCGGAACTTGGCCTCGACAAACTTGACGTCGTTGCCCAGTTGTTGAATATCCTTTTCGTGCTGGGGCATAAACTCGCCAATCTCATCCCTCATCTTGATGACGCGCTGGATTCCCTTGTCTATCAGTGCCACCTCGTCCTGGATCGGTTGGGCCAGGTCGTCAAATCGCGATCGCGGGCGCAGGTTATCGTAGTTGATCTGAACCGCAGCAACTTGGTTCGCTGCTTGAGCTGGCTGTTGAGCTTGGCCACTGGTGACGTTAGATGACCTGAGGACTCGCTCGTTCCATTACGGGAGTACTTACAAAAGCCCACCAGATGGCTTTGCTTGCGCCTGGCCAAAAGCAGACGTATTTGTGGTAGCTGCTCCTTGCTGGGCGTTGCCAAAGAGCCCAGAGCCTGTTTGAGCGGGTTGCTGCGTCGTGGCAGCTGCGCCAAAGAGTCCCGAGCCTGTCTGCGCAGGCTTCGCGGCGCCAAAGAGCGACGAGCCTGTTTGGGCAGGCTGCTGTGTCGTCGCAGCGCCACCTCCAAAGACACTCGTACTTGTTGTGTTTGCCGCAGGTTGCGTTCCAGCCGCCCCAAATAGACTGCTAGCAGGTTTTGCCTGCGACTGCGCGTTCCCAAAGAGACCGCCGCCGGACGCAGGCGTTGTCTGCCCTTGCTGCGGCTGTGCTGCGGCCGTACTGGCGCCAAAGAGCCCGCCGCTCGCCGGTGCCTGTGCCGTCGTCGATGCCCCAAACAGACAGGTCTTTGGCTGCGCAGCGGCCGCGCCAAAGAGCCCGCCTGCGGTCGCCATCGCGCCAGTCGCGGTGGCTGAGCTTGAGTTTGTGTTTGCGGCGGTAGTTGCGAAGAGCCCGCCAGTCGATTGGGGTTGGGAGGATGGCGTTCTGGGGAAGAGGAGGTAGAAAATCAAGTAGTTAGCATATGCAGATGCCTTGTGACACAGCCAACCGCGGGCGAGGCTGGTGAGCAGCAAAGATTTGTCGTTTCCAGGAAGTCGGCGCGTGTACGACGGAAGTGCTGCACCAAGAGCGGGACTCCTGCCGGGTGCCTCAGCAACTTACAGGGAGTTTGCAGCGCCAGTGTTGATTGTGAGACCGCCTGGGCCACTGGCTGAGCGCGCCAAAGACATGGTATTATTTGATCCAGGCTTTGAGCAGCCTTGTCTGAGCCAATGCTGAGCTTTCGATGGAAGCTGAAGCGACCAAAACAGCTGTGGAACTTGCAGTGTTGAACTTGCGACCGTGCTAGATAGTGAGGTACATAAGAAGTTGCATTTTCAGCTCGGTGGATCAAGGTACCACCCTAACAGCGTATCGCGCAGAGCTCAAGACTTCTTCCAGCACGGAGAAACAACGGGTCCGAGGATTGCTGAAGCAAGCTTCGATGCAACAAACATAGCTTCATCGACGCGCCCATCGCAGCCCAACCGATTATCTTTGACACAATCCTCGGCCTTCACTCTGTTTCAGAACATTGCAGCACAACATGGAAATGGACGAGGATGACGACATCTACGTGCCCGAGGAGCCCCAAGTAGAACCCAGCCAAGCTCAACCTCCCGCAGCAACGCGACAGGCAGAAGAGCTTGAGGAAGGTGAAGAGGCGGATGAGGGCGGCGCAATGGATGAAGACGACGATGATTCCGTAAGCTCATCGGGTTTGCGTGCTGCGACGCTTGTGTTCTAATCTCTCCGGCAGGACATCGACATCATCACAGAGCGCAAAGACGGCACAACAGCTGCACCCCCAACGTAGGGACAGCCAACCCTGCCTGAGAGGGCGCGGAACGAAGCCACGACAAGGAATGCTAACGATCCTCCGATAGGCAAGCGAAATACAGCGATATCCGGAACATACCACAGAGGTCAGGCACAAATGACACCCCAGCTAAGCCTGCGCCTGTTGCGCCAGCCAAAGCCGAAGCCCAAACCACATCATCGAGTACGCTCCATCTGGCTGCTCCGAGTGCAGACCAAGCATCGGCAGCTGCCTCAAAGTCGACCGTCGATATAAATGCCAACCCTATCTACGAGCCGGTGGGCAAGCCGATAACACAAGTAAACATCGATGAAGGTGAGAGAAGATCGTTTGCAACAGTAGGGTGGGACAAATCTAACACGGAACAGACCTTCCAGATAATGAAAAACCGTGGCGCAAGCCCGGGACAGACATCAGCGATTACTTCAACTACGGCTTCGACGAGTTTACCTGGGCGTTGTATGCGGCCAAGCAAGAGTCTGTTCGTGGCGAATTTGGCGCCGATGCCTTTGCGGTCAACAACAAAAAGATGATGGACGACTTCAACATGATGATGATGGGCGGCATGGGCAATAACAATGCCGGCGCAGCCGCTATGCCTGGCATGGACGGTATGCCCCCCGAGATGCAGCAAATGATGCAGCAAATGATGGCATCCGGAATGGACCCGACGCAGATGGATATGAGCCAGATGAGCTCCATGTTTCCGGGCATGCAAAATGCAGGCGGTGCTGCTGGCGGCACGGCGCAAGGCGGTGCAGGACAGAACTTTGCGGGCGGCTATGGCGGCAACCAAGGCGCATATGGAGGATACAATCAAGGCGCCGGCCGTGGACGACGCGGGAGATGGTAGTATATGGCAGCATGAGCCAATGCGGATGGAACATCTACCACCAGCAATTTTGGGGTGTTGACGCAAAAGCAAAGCGACGACTGCTCTAACACACAACGCATAACGCATGTAAGCAACGATGTTTGTATACCACACCACGAAACATGCCGAAAACGGATCACAGCTTAGTTTGAGCAATTTTGGATCTACTTGGCTTGCGAGGGACAGTATCAAGCCATGGCGCATGAACCAGGAAAACACCTGCTATCTGGCCCAGCTTCCAGCATCATGGCGACAGACCGAGTCAAATCGTCGAACCGCTGTTTCCGCTGCGGCTATTCTGTCGGCAGCTGGCCCAGCTATCACGACCGATGTTGTATGGATTAATTCCACATCTACCAGTGTACCTGCCTGATTCGGCCTCGCGACATCATTATCGCGTGGCGACCGGGCCGGCTTGCTAGAATAATCAGACGAAGGCCAAGTTAAACAACTAGAGAAAACGTTCAGGTCCACGTGCGCATCCGAGTCTAAATCTCCCAAAGCCTGCGCATCCGACTTCTGTGCTCCGACCGGCATTTATATCTCCCGCGCATGTACATCCCATCAGATGTGCGCTCCACATGCCGCTGTCTCAAACGGCGTCTTGTCGATCCGTAGATCGTTTTGTTGTGCCTGACTTGGGCGGATGAATGCCCACGAGAGCCCAGTCGCACGAGGGCGACTCACCAGCGCGCGGGCGGGCGGTCTCCTTACTGGCAGGGGCGATGCCAACGCACGAGTTTCCCACGTAATATTCGGAATAGAAGAACGACGAGGAACAGCGGCGCGCCCTCGGACAAAGACTCGCAAGAACTATTGGTTGATGCTAGGCTGAGACGGGGAGCTGCTAATCAAGTCAGGTGTCATATGGCACTGGCGAGTGTCGTCAGCAGCGGGCGAGGTGGAAAGTAGGCAGGTAGGAAGTTGGAATTTACAATTATTCAGGGACGAAATTATATAATGTAGTCGCTACACGCCGAAGGATTCGAGGGCGGCGCCGAGGCAAGCGTGTGTTCCAGCTCCGTCTCTACGCAACATCAGTATCAGGAGGCTGAACTCCGACTTGCCTAATGTGGTTGTGCCTCGCTTCGCCATAGGAGACAAATCGCACAGAACCGAATTAGTGCCTGTCAGAAATCCAGCGTGCTATGGCATGACTGTACAATGTCGTCCCCAAGGCTGGCCACAGTTGGGACAGACCGTTGGCCCCGAGTTGCGGTTCACAGCTACCTGGGACGATTCCCGAGATAGAGTTCCCGCAACTGGTTTTTGCCTTGGACTTAGATACAGTATGTAGATCTGTGCCGTGGTGTACCCTGGGCTGGCCTACTTCTGCTGCTTCTGCCAGCTATGGCATGTCAGCCTACAGAAGCCTCCGGGGCCAAATGACTGGACAAGTTACGGAATTTGAACGATTCAACGCTAATACGTGTGTGTTGCATTGGAGAAAGGCCGAGGCCATCATCACCAAGAGGGGCATTGTGACCCGTGCTGAAGTAGCGTGGCAGAGCAGCTGTGCTGATGAGAAAATACCTTCCAAATTAGGAAATAGTAGTATTCCCATGATGCCGAATCTTCCAAAACATAGATGCTATTATCTTATTGCTGGGGTGTATATAAAACAAGCGAGTGTGCTGCAACCTAGAGAGAGTCCCAGCGAAGCAGTGAACAGAGGCAGATCTATATTGCCCAGACTACTCGCTTATCTTTGCACCACGCGTTGGCAAGTCTTGAATGCCGTTGCGGCAACTCTGCTCACAAGCACCGCAACAGCGAGCTATATCCATGACCATGGTCTTCCCGTGGAGAAGACCGTCACCCTCCCAGACGGGCAGGTCATTGACTGGGTCAAGCGAGAGATGCAAGGCGAGATCGCACAGCCTCCCGCCTCCCTCCTCCACGACAAGGCCCTCAAGAAGATCAGCATCAGCACCTTCAACGAGACCACGCGCGGCCCCGAGGGCACCGTGCCCATCCCGCGCAGCGACGGCCGGCTGCCGCGCAGCAAGGTGGCGCCTCCCCATAACGTCAACCGGCTGCAGGCGCGGCAGTACGCCGACAAGCACTGGTACGCGTCGAGCTCGCAGGCGGCCGACAGCCACGGCTCGTCGGCCGCGCTGAGCATGTTCAGGGCGTACGTGGCCAACGGCGCCGACTTCTCGCTGCTGCAGACGGCCGTCGCGCGGCTCAGCGTGCCGGGCATCGGCATCCAGACGGTCGAGGCCGGCTGGATCAACTACCCGGCGCAGACGGCGAACCCGCACCTCTTCTCCTTCTTCACGACCAACGCGTACCAGGCGTACGGCGACTACGTGTCCGGCTGGAACACCGAGCACCGCGGCTGGGTGCAGTACGACGCCGAGTACTACCCGGGCATGGAGCTCGCGCCGCTGTCCGAGGTCGGCGGCGCGCAGCGCGACCTGCAGGTGCAGTACCTGCTCTCGGGCGGCAACTGGTGGCTCGCGGTCGGCGGCCGCTGGGCCGGGTACTACCCGGCGAGCATGTTCGTCACGCGCGGCAACGCGGCCGCGGCGACGCTGGCGGACCACGCCGACGCCATCGACTGGTACGGCGAGATCTACCAGAGCGAGGGCCCCTTGACCACGACGGACATGGGCAGCGGCCACTTCGCCAGCGAGGGCTACGGCAAGGCGGCGTACATCCGGAATATCCGCATCACCGGCACGGACGACAACGACAGCGACTATGACGGCAGCCAGGGTGTCATTGTCAGCGACAGCAGCCGCTACTCTATCGATACGCACTTTAAATCAGGCTCAAACTGGGGTAGCTATTTCTTCCTCGGCGGCCCTGGGGCCGGCGGTGTTATTGGCGGCTAAGACATGTATTGGCGCTGGAGGGCAGTTACTATCTAGCCATGTACATAGGTATGTAGAAATAACGGCTAGATGGGTGACTTACTGGCTGCCGGCGGCTTGCTGGCGGGCGGCTGGCGAGTAGTTGGTGCTAGCTGGTCTGGCTGGTCTGGCTGGTCTGGCTGGTCTAGATGGCCTAACTGACATTAGCTGGTAGTACCAATCGGTAAAAGCTACATAGGCGGGAATACTAAAAAACTGAAAAGGGTCGAGATGCCTCTGTGATGGCCCCTAATAAGTCCTAGTCACATCGCACAGCCCATTGCCACAGGCTATCATCCCCCCCTCGCGTACTTCACCACTCCGTCTCCATATCTTCGTCGTCTTGCTTTTCACGCTACAGAGGGAGCACAAGAAGATGGCCCAACGCCGCCTTCCGTCCTTCGCTTTCTTCTTGGTTGTACCATTTTGACGATTCCATTATTGCGCATGTATCTTCTGGACTTTCGTTGATAATACGCTTCTGCTCGTCCACCGTGGTGGCATCGAGGTATTCGCTGTACCGGCACCCAAAGTTGATGTGGACAAAGCGCATAAAAGTTCCACAGACAGCAACGAGGATAACACTGCCAAAAGACTCGTGTTAGCCAGCTATTTGAAGTCAGCGCAGAGGTGAGAGCAGGCAAGGCGTATCACCCTTTTTTTCAACAGTGTTTGATTCGCCCGCCAAGTAACAACAGCCTCGCCTAAGTATTGCGCCAGCGCGTCGTCCGAGATTATTGGGCTAGCCTTGCCGGTTGCATTATCAATGGATAGATGCTTGAAAGCCCTCTTGCCTTCCAAAAGCGCTAGGTAGGGATTGGCCATTTCCCATTCACCTGTGCGTTGTCTGAGCACTTGGCAAATGCCACCGTCGTCCTCGCAACTAACGTCGACGTTGGCAATCGAGGCCGTTGCGTTTCTACGTTGAGTCCGTGATCGGATTTCCGTCAAGTGTGCCTCTTGCACTAGGCAGAACTGATAAACAAAACTGACGAGGTTGGTGCTGAAATTTACGGACTCCGTCTCGGGCATGGAACGGCGAAGATCGTTCTCATCTTCATCGAGTTGAAAGTCCGCCTCGTATTCCGATGATGATGGACGATACGGCGAAGAGGAGCCTTTTATCGCAGCTGTTGAGTCCACAAAATCTGGCCTTGTTACAGGTTTTGGCTGACGTTTGGGATAGCTCCGAACCTCTTCGGCGTGGTAAGAGTTGCGCGCACGTTCCAGCGACACCCAGAGAAAGCCACCAGCGGCGTGGTACAACTCACGCTCGCTCAAATGTCTGTTGGGAGGGCCATCTAGCAAAATGTCCACCATGGATTGATCAACACTGTGCGGAGATTCTTGTTCCGGATAGCAGATACAGCATGACTGGCGATGTTCACGAAGGAATGTTGGAATAATGGCCCGTTCGGCCTTCACGAGTAACCGATAGACTAGCAAGTGTTTAGCTGACCATTTGCTGGCTGGCCATATGCGCTCGGTATTCTCGTTGAGTTCCAGGACAACGGATAAGCCTCCCTGATGTATAGAGCGCTCCTTAAGATCCTTTGAATTCTGAGCTGAGTACTTCGGGGAAGTCATACTTGATACTGGCCGTTCAATTGACTCTAGCTGCTTAGCTTTTGGAAAGTAAAAGAAGAGTAGATGCGGGGTTAGTAGGATCGAATTAATGCGTGTAGACCAATGCTTATGTCAGCAGTCTCTGACCTCGTTAGGAGATACGGAGTGAGTGGGTCACTTCCATCTACATGCACACTCCACCATGACCACCATGACGATATCACCGACAGTATCTGGGAGTGCCGCAGCGCGATGGAATACACTATGCCCACTTCATCACTACGCCGCGGTTGAATTAGAATCAGAGAAAGGGAAAGCACCGACTGGAACGGATATCTTGGATTCGAAGCGGCGCTGTGGAGGCAAGGACCAACGACGATGCGCAGCACACAACCGCCGGCCAGCGGAGGGTTCCCTTCGCGGGATCATGCGACGGCATCATAGGAAACGCCTCTATGTGCCACCAATTCTATGGACTAAGCTTCACTTGGAGCTCCTGGGTATTTCTTTCACACGCCAACAGGCGACGAACGCGGAACAACACGAGCGTGCAAACATCATGACCGCCAACGCTGTCAAAGCAGAGCAAGATCTCATGAGGCAGCCTGGGTACTTGATCAAGAGTAAAATACGGACTATATACCCGGCACTGCAGAAAATTGGGATAGCTGAAATGCTGGAGTACTATGGCTTATCATCCCTAGGGCAAGTTTTCCAAATATGGAAGCAAGTGAGTGGCGCAAACTAACACTGAATATTTGCAGGCTGGACGAGATCGCCCTCTACTTCGATGGGCGGAGTGTCGACGTAATGCCGATAGATGACATCTTCAAGACCAAGGACGGGTTACCGCGGTTATTATACATCAACTTTGCGACGATCGAATCAATGCGAGAGAGCTATATCAAGATGAGAACCCCGATACGGCCGCGGCTACCAAATGGGGCGGTTATGCGGATGAGACAGAAGAGGCTGCGACAGATTCAAACTATTTCCGCGCTCGAGGCGGAGGAGCCGTATATCGCTGGGCTGTTCATTGGGCTGGCCCAGAAGCAGCGCGCAGCGTTGCAAGCTACCAGATCAGGCGGAGACGCAGCAGTCGAGACGACAGTATACGCAATTGGCGTGCCTGGGGCTCACCCACGGAAGCTTCTGTTCTATAGGGCATGCATACCATCCGCATTCTTGGAGAGGTGGGACAAGCCAGCGGAGGCGATTCATTGCTCAGCAGTGGAGATATTGTGTAGCTCAGTCAGCTTAGAAGATTCTTCGGAGGCGGCGCGCGTCGTTGGGGACCTTTTGCAAACCAACGGACTGTGCTCATTGCAATCCGTATAATGAGGATTCGTTCTAGGTTAGATGGCCAAGTGACAGATACGAAACCGTCTCGCTAGACACGAGCTACCCAACAAGATTGCAGTGAAAGACAGACGGAGCAGATCGCTTGATGCAGTCTCTACTTCCCTCTAGCCCAGCCTGCAGCCTGTAAGCAGCACGGCGCCGCTCGGCGGCCCAGCTGTAGGCTTACCGTGTCCGCACCGCCGCAGCAAATAAAACGGCATGTTCGCCCAGCATTGCCAAAGAACGCCGTGTCTTCCCAGAGACCACGCGACCAGCTCAAAATGTTGCACAAAAACAACTGGCCACTCTGTCACAGCCTGGGCCGCGCGCCTAGTGCCAATACTCAGCGGGGGCGCCGAGTAAGATTTGGCCGAGATGACTGTGGTCCAGATAGCCGGTTGGCCCGTGACACAGCCGCTCCCATCTGTACATTTAAATCCTGGGGCAGAAGGTGTTTCGTCTAGTTGCTTATTAGCCATGTGCGACAGAGGTTAGACAGCTGCAAGGAATGGCTGATGGAAAGGTGTAGCTATCTGCGACTCCATGCGACGGTCATTGCTCCTGTGAAGACACCAGCAGGCGCCGCTGTGGATGATAGTAACCTGATGACCACTAGCTGTGAGGGACCTGCATCCTACATCGCAATCCCTCGCGCCGACTTCCAAGGCTGCTGCTCTCGACGCTAGCCAATGGGCTTTCAGGAAGCGACTCCCAAAGGAAGTCAGCTTCGACGCGGGCGCGCAGAGCGTCCCACACGCCCCTGCAGTAGTGCTCAGGTGGTGTGTTCAACGTGAACAGCCCCCAAGTTCTTGAAGCGGCGCCATCGGAGGAAGGACTTCATGCGGCCAAGATGGCTAACCACGTCCAGATGTAACAAGCAGACGGCTATGGCGGTCTATGGTTAGCAGAGTCCTCCTGTCCAAGCGAGCAATGGATACTCAACTCTCTCTCATGACCTGTTACATTCAACACAGCACCCATACTGAGTAATCTTCCTTCACCCTGCAGACCACGCGGGGGACGCCACGTACATGATAAGCCGTCCCTGTCCAGGCCTCGTGGCTGCTCTGGTCTATTCCCCCACAGTCCTGGCACATAACTAACTTCCCAATTTGGAAGGTTCAGAATGTCATCTCCGACAAGCCGCATCCTCGATCGTCCCTTTCGCAGCAAAGCTAGCCATTGCGGTGGGTAACGTTACTCCATGCGGCGGATTCTCTTTATCCAAATTGCCCTACTTCGGCACCTTCTCTCCTGCGAGATGCGGCAACTTTAGGAGCCCTGCAGCACCCTGCGGGGTTAATTGAGCCTCCAAGGGGCTCATGTCCTGCAATACCACAGGGTGTGCCGTGCCGAGTATACACGTTGGACTGGAGTACTTCCACCTGCTGCCTCGTGCTCTGCAACATATGTCTTCTGGAGGGCGACGTGGCCGGGGTAGCACAGCGTAGCCAAAATCCTCTGCGACATACCATTTCTCCAGCTGAACAGTGGCAGATGGCGGTCGCCAATGATCGTGCCATCGCCAACCAATGCAGCCATGCGCCGCCGATGGCTGCTCCACTCCTGCCTGTCAGCATCTAGTTCCCGTCTTGTCCGTCTTGTCCGGGCACCAGGAACACATGGCTCCTTCAGCAGATTGGTGGGCGTCAGGACGCGCCAGGAGTAGACTGGCTGGGCATCGAACCTAGGCATGTGCCCCAAAGGTAAGACATTATAGTAGCAAGCGAGACCCATGTCGTGACACCCGAGTATATGCTTCGTCTCTTCTTGTTGCCCCCGTGAGAATGCCAAGTTGAAGGTCGAACCTGGGTCTACAAAGCTTTCAACATAGTCGCCAAGTTTCAGACCAAATGGTCAAATGCCCCTTCGCAGTCCTAGTGTGGTTGTATTCCCCAGAGTGCGCCCCAGAATCTCCACAGGATTGAGCGGCCACCACGCGACGGTAGCCTCGAGAGTGGTCGAAGCAGAGCATGCCACCTCCGGTTTGGCGACGACTCCTGCTAAGGTAGCAGCGCACCGGATATGGTCCGGTATACCCAAGTCACCTCTCATGTAAGCTGTCCGTCCAACGTCACATAGAAGAAGATGGCCCGAAATTAGTGGCGAGTGTTCCACTCCGGGATGTATGTCACCATGGTCCGTCCCTCACAGGCGCTGGTATGCTCTGCTCTGGAATGCACATATATAGCCCACCCAGCCCCTCGCCTGTCAACATTTGCATTCTGAATCATCCGCAATAAAAGACGCGCCTTGACAAATAGTCCGTAGATCGGACCGAAATTCGGAAGATTATAGCAAAGTCGTTATAATATGGCGTCCTTCAGATCGGCGGCCACGCTTGCCGGCGTGCTTGCCGTACTCCCCACC
The DNA here is from genome assembly GCA_003025255.1 of Cordyceps pruinosa. Lineage (NCBI taxonomy): Eukaryota > Fungi > Ascomycota > Sordariomycetes > Hypocreales > Cordycipitaceae > Cordyceps > Cordyceps pruinosa. The sequence continues at coordinate 196,669 of LUFD01001300.1, read as the reverse complement.
ACCATGGCGGCATTTGGCCCAGGATCTTCGACTAACATCGCAGTGTACTGGGGTGAGGACATCGCATTCGTGAGCTTTGTGTGTGAGAATGCTAACATTGTGGCAAGGCCAAAACTCATACAACCAAGGTACTGGCCCTCTCGCTCAACAGCGTCTTGGATACTACTGCCAAAGTAAGCACCCTCAAAACATTGGATGTAAGAAGGAGATGATACTAACGCACCATTTAGACAGTGACCTGAACGTGAGCAATACCTCGCCCGCCAGCACCGGCCACGCCACAGTACTAACGGACGTAGATCATCCCTCTCGCATTCATGAATGGTATCACTCCCCCTATTACCAATTTTGCCAACGCAGGTGACAACTGCACCGCGTTCCCTGACAACAAAGACGTTTTGAACTGCCCTCAGATTGAGTAAGTTGCTGGTTGCCACAGAAGCTCGGGGATTGTCTTGCTAACCGCGCGCACCAGAGAGGACATGCAGCTGTGTCAAAGCAAGTACAACAAGGCCATCGTGCTCTCACTTGGTGGCGCGACATACTCTCAGGGCGGTTGGTCGAGCCCGAGTGACGCGGAGTCTGCAGCGCAAACGGTCTGGGACATGTTTGGGCCCGTACAGTCAGGAAAGACAGTCGACCGTCCCTTCGGCAACGCCGTCGTGGACGGCTTCGACTTTGACTTTGAGAGCAGTGCTAACAACCTCCCCGCATTCGGTGCCAAGCTGCGCAGTCTCATGGATGGCGCGGGAGGCAAGAAGTTCTACCTGACGGCCGCGCCTCAGTGCGTCTTCCCGGATGCGGCGGTGGGCGCTGTTCTCGACGCCGTGGCCTTTGACTTCGTGATGATTCAGTTCTACAACAACTGGTGCGGCGTGTCCAACTTCCAGGAAGGCTCGGGCACGCAGAACGCCTTCAACTTTGATGTCTGGGACAAGTGGGCCAAGGGCAGCAAGAACCCTAATGTCAAGCTCCTGCTGGGTATCCCGGCGGCTCAAGGTGGCGGCGGCGGATACACGAGCGGCTCCAAGCTCAAGGCGGCTATCAACTACTCGCAGCAGTATTCCAGCTTTGGTGGCGTCATGATGTGGGACATGTCGCAGCTGTACTCGAACAACGGTTTCCTCAGCGAGGTGGTTGCTGACATGGGGGGTGCCCCTGGCACGACGGTTCCTCCTGGGACATCGCCCACGTCGAGCCCTGGCACGACACCTCCCACAAGCACGACACCTCCCACAAGCGCGACGCCACCCACGAGCACGACGCCTACCACAACGCCACCCACAAGCACCACGCCTCCCGCAAGCACATCATCCCCCCCTCCCTCCGGCGGTGGGCTCGACCAGTACGCTCAATGCGGCGGGCTGGGCTACAACGGCTCGACGGTATGCAAGGCTCCGTACACGTGCGTGAAGTCGAGTGACTGGTGGTCAATGTGCAAATAGGGGTGACGAGGCAACGAGGGGGGTTGTTGAACGTTTCACGTACATAAGTTCTTGTTATTCCTTTCTTCTCCAATGTACATACATCTTTCCAATGCAAATATCTGTTTTGGCATCTCTGCGCGCGAGCGACGGGCGATGCGTCCGCAGGGGCATTCGTTCTCGGCTGTGAAAGGTTGATGAGGTGTTGGAAGATCTGGTTAAGTAGAGGTACCAGGGTCGTCGCCGTTAGAATCACGGGCAGGGTAACACGTGACTTAACCGCCACAGTGGCTTCCCGTACTGTGAATAAGGTTCTCTCGACGTCGGCACTTTGCCGCACTTCCTAGCAGCCACGCCTGATGACCGTACACTGATGAATCTTTTTTTCGTCGGATAATGCTCTTGTCCCATAATACAAGCGCAGATCGCAGGGTCTTGCCCCTGATAACGTGCACTAAAAATAGTTTACGCCAGCGCCGTATGGGCAGAGCCACCACCAATGGAATGCCGGTTGGCGCCACCAGCCCCTCCACAGCCACACTTTTCCCTCCACTGCGCCACCATCATCTGCAACATCTGCCGCGTCAACAGTGGGACAATCATGGGGGGCGCATCAGCAGTTGAATGCTGCCCAGCCGCCTGACCTGAACAACTTCTCCTTGCATTTTTGCTGCCTCTGTCGGTCTCCTTCCTTCCTTATCCTCATTGAACCCGTCGCCGGTGTCGTCGCTCTATCTCGCGACCGCGCACTCCTCGATCGCGCCTACCCAGACTGCCCCCCTTAACGCCAACGTTGTCAAGGTCTGCGCCGAGACGAGGGCATTCACCAGAAACATCGGCCCAAGCAGTCCAGAAGCGCCCTGAAAATGCCGCCGGCTTTGTCCGCGTCCCCGGCGCCGCTCTCCGCCGCGCACGTGCTTAGCAAACTCGAGCGGGAGCTGCAACAGCCTCAGCATGCTGTTCTCGTCGGCCGCGATTTGCAGCACCCGAACCACACGCAGCAAGTAACGCTTGGCGTCATCGCTGCCTATGTTGTCGTCATCGCCATCTTGTGGAACGTCCCCTACATCAAGAACATCCTATGGCCGTTCAAGGTGAGCATAACCCGGGCTGTTCTGTTTTCAAAGGTGGTCTACAGGAGGCTGCTCAGTACAGCTGCAGTGGCGTCTGGACCACTTCGAAAATAACATGCACTAACCAAGGGTAAACTACAGATGCTTGTCATTGCCTTTCACGAGTTTGGCCACGCCATCACAGCGGTTTGCACCGGCGGCCGTGTCAAGTCAATCAGCCTTGACCCGAATGAAGGAGGCGTCACCACAATGGTGGGCGGCATCAGCGCAATCACGCTCCCCGCGGGCTACCTGGGATCTTCAATCATTGGCGCACTGCTTACCTTCTGCGGCTTCAACATCGTGGCATCCAAGGTCGCCAGCATTGTACTGGGCGTCTGCTTCCTGTTGACACTGTGGTGGGGCAAGCGAGATTGGCTGACAGTATTGACTGTGCTGCTCGCCGTTGGCCTCCTCATCGCCTGCTGGTTCATTAAACACGCCGAAGCCCTGCGGTTCGTCGTGCTTTTTATTGGTGTCATGTCCTCTCTCTACAGTGTTTGGGACATTTGCGACGATTTAATCCTTCGCAAAGTCAACTCATCGGATGCCAGCGTCTTTGCCAAGCGCTACGGCGGCTCATCGCAGTGCTGGGGAGTTATCTGGTCCATCATATCCGTTTTGATTATGGCGGTTGGCATTATCGCTGGGCTGGCTGCATTCTCACAGTCGTTTGCCCAACAACAGGAAGACTCAAAGCACTTCATCCCTACATAGTTTTAGCGCAAGAGCGATACCACAAAATGCAGTAATACAGATACCCAAAAATGACGAACTATATTCCATCGAGTGTCTTGAAGCTGGTAGCCCTGGATCAAGCTGCACGTTGTTGTCTCGATGAAGGCTCTGTGCGACGTGATGGATATGGTATCTACCTAACCCCTGCCTATTATTCCTTGTATTTGACTGCAAAAACGTCACGATATCCACCATCAATTTTCCCAAGAAATACCAGGCTACAGTAGTCAATGTATGCAATAAGAGAAGCGTTATGAAGCGGCCAATTTAACAAAAAGTGTCTGTGATTGTTGGTGTGATACGATTGGATGTAGCCCTGGCAAGGCCGGCTCCTCCGGCGCAGACCGATGGATACCGGGCCGGTGTAGCCGGCTGGCTTTTTTTCTTCGGCAAAGAGTTAGTCGCAGGAGACGCCGGAAATCCGGCTCAGAGTAGCCTACTGGAAAGGCTCGGTGCTTGGAGCCAAGCTGCAGCAGATACTACGACCTGCCTCAGACAATTGCCAGTTGCCCTGATCTACGGAGGCGTCGTACGTGAAGGTTGAAGCGCTGGGCCGACTTACCATATTCTCAAATTAAGGGGTTCCTACAGAGGCACCTGAGAATCGAACTGACGATTTTGCAGTATCCTGGTCATTTCTACGCCGAAGCCCCTTGTACGCGTCGGTGATGTCCTATTGACCCATCCCACTTAGTAATGTCGTCTATCAACACCTCAGACGACAAAGGATAGACTGTAAAGCGTGCAGCAATACTTTCGGATCATGGGGCAAGTTCAAATTGCTTGATACAGTCCTGCCGGATCTGTGAGCGAGCGTGGCGTGACTATATAATGCTGACGAGCGACCTTGCTGAACGCTGTCGTCCTGCAATCATTTCGTCCGGTTAATGCACAATTCTATACTTCTCTGCATCATGAGAAACTTTATCACAGCAGTGGCAGTGGCTGGTATTGCCTCCGCTGCTGCCGTCAGCGTCAAGGAACTTGCCTCCCCTGTCACCGTCTCGCTCTCCAGCGTCGACCACACCACCATCAAGGCCACCGTTGCGAATACTGGAACCAAAGGATACAACATTATGCACAAAGGCACCATTCTGGACAGCCTCCCTGTCAACAAGTTTCGGGTCAGTAAGGACTCTGTCAGAGCCCCGTTCAACGGCGTCAAGCTGCGCATGTCCAGCACTGGCTTTGAGGAGGCAGACTTTACCCCCCTGGTGCCCGGCGAGAGCAGAGAAGTCGCCGTGGATATTGCTGGGCTGTATAAGCTCGAGACCTCCGGGGTCTACGATGTCCATGCCGTGGGCAGTCTTCGGTTTGCGGAGCTCAACTCTACCGAGCTCATTCGCGGCAGTAGCCTGCGCTTCGTCAGCAACCACGTATCGCTGAACGTCGACGGCACAATAGCAGGTCAGGCCGCGAAAGCCGTTCACGCAAAGTTGGCTTCTCGCTCGGAGGCGGCAAGCGATTGTTCGGCGTCGCAAAACTCGACCATCCTTGCTGGGGCCCTCCGCTGCTCCGCGCAAGCGACTGCGGCAGCGAACGCGGCTTTGAGCGGCAGTGCCTCCAAGTTTGCAGAATACTTCAATTCCACCGCCGCAAGCGATCGGCAGTTGGTAGCCAGCCGGCTGGAGGCCGTCGCCAAAGAGTGTTCTAGCACACCAGGCGGCATTCTGGCCCTCCACTGCTCGGATCTGTACGAGTCCTGCTCGTCCAACACATTCGCATACACCGTATCGAGCGAAAATATTGTCGTTTTGTGCAGCGAATACTGGACGCACAGCCTTGAAACCAGCACGTGTCACGGTTCCGACAGGGCAGGCACAATGATCCACGAGTTCAGCCACGCTGACGCTGTTGTGTCTCCCGGTACCGAGGACTACGCATATGGCTACGACGATTGCATGGGACTGAGCCACGACGAGGCTCTGAATAACGCTGACACTTACGAGCACTACGCAAACGGTACGTTACCCCCCCTGTCCAGCATCTGTTCGGGGAAAGCAGACGGTCTAACGTAGCGGTAGCCATCCACCTAAACTGCTAGCACAAAAGTTTTTGGCATTCTGTCAACGCGGTTTCATCTCTGCATTATATTAGAAACGGGAAAATAAAATTGATTCGTTGCAATACCCGATATACGTTTTGTACACACCCGGATGGCTTCCTGACGTTAGACATCACCGAACGTGTTATTGTCTCTTACTATCAAATAAGGACTGTTGCTAAGACGTGCTATTCGCGTTCCCATGAGTAGAGAGTGATATGAAGGGCTAGCGCTCTTACTACCAGAAACAAGCAATAACACAAGCGCCAGCAACCTCCCATTGTCACGGGCCAAGGTCTACTGCAACAAGTACTAATATCCCGGTACTTGGAAGAGGAGCTACTAACTGTCCGAGTTCTTAGATCCTGTTTACCCCGCATTTTCGCAGTTAGCCAGCAGGAAATAGATCGCAACCTTCCCCGGAAGCATATAGCCGATGTAGCCTAGAGGTACTAGACCGCGGCTATGGTAACAATATCACAGGTAACGCGGCATGAAACAATTTATAAGTCACTTTGCAGATTTGCTTTTGCACCATTTATCTTGGCTATTTGGCCCATTTAGCGATCATTCATTCCCCTACCTACGATCTCTTTTCGCCAATCCCCCACTGGGTGTCCTGCATCATGTATAATCCGGCCGCAGTTTCCGCTGCCATCGAGGAGCTGGGGGCTTCCCCGGCGCCGGGCCAGCCGCATGCCATCGCGCTCCCCGGCACTGAGAAGCCCAATCGGAGCCCCATCTATCGCCACTGGCAGTTCGCCGACCGGCCGCTGATCGAGACCCTCGACCCGGCGGTGCGGACCCTGCACGACCTGTTTGAGTCCTCGGCGCAGCAGTTCGCGAAGAATGCATGCCTCGGTGCCCGGAAGTGGCTCCCGGAGTCCAAGACTTGGGATAGCAAGTTCAGCTGGCTGACCTACGCTGAGGTTGCCGAGAGGCGCAAGAACTTTGGCGCCGGCGTCGTGGAACTCCACGAGCGGATCAATCACGGCAAGCAGAATCAGTATCCAATTGCCTTATGGGCTCCGAACAAGCCGGAATGGCAGATTGTCGGCAAGTAGCCTTCCCCCGTCCCCAAGGAGTATCCAACGTTCTGGCTCTCTAACACGGCGATTTCAGAGCTTGGGTGCATGTCACAGGGCCTTTTCACCGTGTCTCTTTACGAGACATTAGGTCCCGACACCACCGAGTTTATCCTCAACCATGTCGAGGCTTCCTGTATTGTCGCCTCCCTACCGCACATACCCAATCTTCTCAAAATCAGCGCCCGGCTGCCCCATCTCAAAATGATCATTTGCATTGATCCTCTCGACAACGGAGAGCAGGAGGCTTACACCAAGCGCGCGCTGCTGTCTGAGCTGGCGAACCAGCGCGGTCTGCAGCTTCATTCTCTGGAAGAGGTTGAGAGACTGGGGTTCGAATCCCAGAGACCTATGCGCCCGGGCAAGCCCAATGATATCTACACCATCAACTACACCTCTGGCACCACGGGCGCCCCAAAAGGCGCCATCATCACGCACAAGTCCGCACTCTCATCCAACTGCGTCAGCCGAATTATGAGTGGAGGCGTCAGCAGTGATGTTGGTCTTTCGTACCTGCCGCTTGCCCATCTTCTGCAGCGCCTGGTCGAGCAGGAAGCCTTTGCCTCGGGGTCTCGCATCGGGTATTTCCGCGGCGACCTGACCGGCTTGCCCGACGACATCAAGCTGCTGCGGCCTACTACGTTCATCTCCGTGCCGCGGGTCTTCAACCGGTTCAACACCGCCATCCGCGCCGCCAGCATCGAGGCGCCCGGCTTCAAGGGCGCCCTTTCCCGGCACGTCGTTGACGCCAAGCTCGCAACCATGAAGCTGCCCATGGGCCAGGCGTACAACACCCACTGGCTCTACGATCGCCTCTGGACCTCCAAGGTCAAGGCGGCCATGGGATTCGACCGGCTGCGCGCCATGGGCGGCGGCAGCGCCCCCATCGACCCGCAGGTGCAGACCTTCCTCGGCGCGGCTCTCGGAATCCCCTTTGCCCAGGCCTACGGCATGACCGAGTCTTCGGGCGTGGCCACCTGCCAGCTGAAGGGCGACTTCGATACGGGCCACGTCGGCCCCCCCATGCAGTGTGTCGAGATTTGCCTCGAGTCCGTGCCGGAGCTCGACTACCGCGTCGGCGACCGGCCGCGGCCCCGCGGAGAGGTGCTCCTGCGCGGGCCGTCCGTCTTCGCCGGCTACTTCCGCAACGACGCGGAGAACGCCAAGGCGCTGGAGCCGGACGGCTGGTTCCACACGGGCGACATCGCCGAGATTGACGAGCTGGGCCGCGTCCGCATCATCGACCGCAAGAAGAACATCCTCAAGCTGTCGCAGGGCGAATACGTCGCCCCGGAGCGCGTCGGGAACATCTACGCGGCCAACTGCGGCATGATCGCCAGCGGCTTCGTGCACGGCGACAGCTCCGAGTCCGCGCTCGTCGGCATCTTCGGCGTCGAGCCCGAGGCGTTCGCCGCGTTCGCGTCCAAGATCGTCGGCCACGAGGTGGCGCCGGCGGACCTGGCCCTGGTGCGCGAGGCGGCCGCGCACCCCGCAGTCAAGAAGGAGTTCCTCCGCGTGCTCGAGGACATCGGGAAGAACAAGAAGCTCACGGGGTTCGAGCGCATCAAGAACCTGACCCTCGCGGTAGAGCCCTTTTCCGTCGAAAACGAGCTGCTGACGCCGACGTGAGACAGCTTCCCCAATCAGAACTTTTGCAGTGCACAGCTAATAATACTGTATAGGCTCAAACTGAAGCGCCAGCAGGCAGCCAAGGCCTACCGTGCGGAAATCGTCCGGATGTACCAGGAAATTGCGCAAAGTACTCCTGTGGCAAAGCTATGATTGATAGGTACAGTCGAAGGGGTTACTTTGGCGTGCTAGCATCACCGGTCGTATATCAGTCATGTAGTTGTTAAATACTTGTTACATATCACACTCATATGGGCCATCAATGCAGTGTATGGTGCGTTGCAACGGCTTGTTATCACCCATACGAATCTGCTGTGACATCTTGCGCGTCTCAGACTGACAATCACAAGCGGAGCGAGGAAGAAAATAATCGAAACCGTGAAATAGTCAAGTGAAACATTGACCGGTGCTAACTAGGTATCTTGAATATCGTAAAAGCAAAAAATCCAACCGTATATTATATTTACAAAATTGCACTTTCAGTGTCAATGCCATGTGGAGCATCAACTTCAAATAACCACTTGCTTTCGCATGCACAGAGACAGCAGCTGGTCGACGTAGATGGCGCCCTGCTTTTCACCGTTCTGCTCAGCGCGGAATGCATCCGCCGCATGTCGAGACGGCGAAAAGACGTGCTGTTGAGGGATCCCCGGGGGGACGCGAGGGTCCATCACCTGCAGATCGGCAGCGCTCTCTTGGGTGCTTCGCGAGTCACTGGTGATTGTGTCCGGTGCATGTGAAATCGTCACGGCGACGCCAGACTTGCGTCGGCCAGGGCTGTAGGGGGGCAAGTTGCCCGGCAGCTCGGCGGTTTCGACGACGATTTCTTGCGAAACCATGATGCCGCCAAAGGTCTTCGGGGAGGTAGGGAGCGAGGACATTTCCATGTCGGAGGTGGGTACATCATGGATGGACGATCCGTTCGCCTCAGATTCACTATACACATCGCTCAAAGCATTGAGAGACGTGGTGTCTTCAAGCTTGCCAGCGGCCAGTCTCGCCTGGCTCGTTGAGCGCTCCCCAGGACCGCGCACTCCCTGGCGACCGCGCTTCGTGGATTTGGATCCATGTAAGCCGGGAGCGGATGACATTGGCAGGGTATCCTTGGTCTTCTGCTTGAATCTCTCGATAACGTCCCGGAGGGGGTTGGCAGCGCTGCTCTGCAGAACGGATGACATGTCGCGGTGGACGGTGTGCGAGAAGTCCAGATGGTAAGGAGAGTTCTCCTGCGACAGCTGCTTAATTTTGAAGAACCGCAGGGGGATGAATGTGCACTTGGGGATATGGGTGACGTTGTGGATAGGAAGCACAAGCTGGAACATGATGACAGTGGCGTTGAGGGACAGTGACTCTCTGTCGCGACCATGGTATGGGATTTTAATGGGTTGCTGCATGAGAAGAGCACTGTCAAAGGTGCCGTCGTCTTCAAAGGTGCTGCGCAGTTCCTTGATGCCTTCGAGAAGAGTTGCCGCGAAGTTTCCGAGATCAGAATGTTGCGAGACGGAGGACGCAAGCCGGTCAGCCACAACTGACATGGTTTGGTTCTGAAGGTGGTTGAGGTATCCGATATGTCGCTGTTCCAGCTGTTGCATCGCGAGGGGAACGGTCGGGAGCAGGTCGCGCGAGCGTCGTCGGACCAGCACGTCGAAGCCAGTGTGGTCAACTCGGGCACGGATCGCAAAGGCACCAACGTGAACTCCAGGGGCGAGAGCAGTTTCGTTGTCCGACAGAGCAGCCATCTGTCGCAGTCGCAGTCCCAAGTCCGGTGTCTTGATCTGCATGCTGGTTCGCATGATGCCCACGACCTGATCGAGTTCGGCAAATCGATATCCAACAGACTCGAGCTGCTCGCCAACATGTCGGGTGCGGATCTGCTGAACAAGGACCATCAGTGAGCCGCGACCGTAGTCGAAACGAGAAACCTCTGCCTTTTCCGCGATTGAGAGCGAGTCCGTGTCGGCCATCTTCGACGCGTGCTTGCTGGCGGATCCTAGCGATTTATCTTCGTTGTGATGAGCGTCCAGAGTATCACGGGTGCGACCGGTTGCGAAAATCTCATCCCATAGAACACCGACATCAGCCAGGTTGACTCTCAACTTGGAAGCGAGGGACGCGGCCGCCAGGCTGAACAACTCGCAGCAAACAAGGTCGTAGTCGGGGATAGGGCTTCCATCCTCCTGCATGAGCTTGACGCTGCTGCTATACCGCTGTCGGGCCAACTGGCCGACATGAGCGGCCATGCGAGAAATGAGGTTCGAGACGCTGGCCCAGTTTCTTGATGCACGGTAGGCCCAATGGAACAGCGAATGGTTCGTGTCGAAAATTTCGTCATTGGACTGGCTCAGGTCAGCATGGATGGAAACAGGACGTGGTGAGGAATGGAAATTACCCGGAGAAGCAGCGAATCGGTCACGACTTCCGTCGGAAGCAAGCCCTCCTTGGTGACGAGAATGCGCCCACGCTTATCAAAGACGGCTGCGGCGAGAACGACTTGCTGAGCTCTGCTTGCGTAGCTTCTCTTGATGATGATGGAGTAGGCAGCGCATGCACCGGTAATCACGAACGCCGCGATAGCCTAGCCAGGGGCTATTAGTACTTCGTTTGAACACACAACACACAGAGGCCAAGAAACGTACCAGGCAGATGACGATGATGATGGTTGTGTCGCGAGACATGCCACTACCAGTGCGTTGGCCGACCAAGACGTACTGCGTACCAACTGCGGCGCACCAATGCATGCCAGAGACGGCACCGGCGAGCACAGCGGCGCACAGGACGCGCCTCCACCAGGCCGTCTTCCAGCTCGACTCGAATACGAAGAAAACGGCAAGGGCGGCTGTGCTTGCGCTGACGGCGATGATGGCGGCACCGACGACGTAGGCAATCGTGTAGGTGCATCGGTAGTTGCTGATCGAGGCGTTTCCCAGGTAGTGCATGCCGCAGATGGCTCCCCCGGAGAGGAATCCGGCCAGGGAGATCTTCCACCATTGCACGCGGTCGTTGTTTGTGACGGCGAGGAAAGCGAGGAGAAGCACCAGAATGGGCACGAACATGGACGCCACCGTCAGACCGGTTGAGTAGGCGACTTGCAGATCTGACTGGCCATCAAAGATGAATAGAGCTCGGTTCCCGATGAAGTGCTGAGGGAGAGCTACGGGTTAACGGACGGAAAGGTCGCCGCTATGCGACATGGGCAAGGGCAGGATGCTTACCATGGACCAAATGGCGATGCCACCCATGCACATGGCGGCGCCGGCCAACAGGAAGCTGCAGGAGGCGTCAGTCCCGGCACACAAACACGCGGGCAACGCTCAGCAAAAAAGGGCTTTGACTCACAAGTTATGAAGACCCTTGTGTGACGTTCTGCGTCTCATCAGCTCCAGCGTCGAGCCGGCACCGACCAGACTGACGGCGTAGCTGAGGCAGACGAAGCCGGCGTGGAAGGAGTACGGCACAACCTTGCCCGAGTACTCCTTGAACAGTTGATCTACCGACGACATGGTTGCAAGCTTTTGATGCGAAACCCAAGACCTGCTATGTTGTTGATTTGCGTCTTGGAAAGAGCTCAAACCAAGATGGAAGGAGAAAACAGTCACACCGGGGTGCGAATGGGCGTCCCATGGCGAGTATATACGGAGAGCCGTGCCTCGAGCATGGCGAGAGCGGGTACGGGTTGCCCGCCGGTGGCTGCGCGAACCCCCCTCCCTCCCTTGAGCTCTCTTTGGGGCTCAGATGAAAACGTCCAAGCACCCGGGTTTCCCATCTCGCCTGCTGGGCTTCTCGCACGCACAGGCTGGGGAGGGGGATCGCTCGAAGCGGGATAGGATCCCCCCCCCTCGACTTGACACGAGTCGAGCTACCGTTTCCTCGCAGTTCTTGTTTTACGGGTTCCCCGGCGGACGGGCTATCAGTTGTCAGGGTACAGGCAGAGCTGCCCGTGATACACCTCGCCTTGGCAGAGAGTGCGCCACCCGGAGTCATGACCCTGCTGCCTCCAGAGAGAAAGACGCCAAAGGACATCAAGCCCCCGAGAAAAGTGCCTGAGCGGCCCGGAGCCCTTTGCCCCGGTTTTGACACCAAGCCCTCCCCAGGACGAGATGTCGTTGGCCGCCAATGGCGTCGGTAGCGCCACAACTGCCACCTGCAGCTGAGTTGCCATCAAGCCTGTGGCGTTGCCGGTAGACTCTGGCAGGGGGAACTTGGCGAGATGGGCGGAGAGTGCGCAGCGGACAGCGGGCAGCAAGCCCGAGTTACAGTACATGCTGCAATATGTATGCGCAGATCCCCATGCAAGCCCAGGAAATCACCCGCCAAGAGCCACTTTGTGATGAAGGCACGTCGACAATTCATGTTTTCCTTCTGCTGATTTCGCTAACCAAAAGCCACGGCAAGGACCAGGCCCCGGGGGCAGGCCCAGGTTCCGCTTGGGGCATCCCCGAGGCAGAGGACAGCCAACCAAGGCTCTCGGACACCCTGGTCGGAACCCCATTCCCTCTTTCGCAGGGAGATCATCGCATTATCGACGGCCGGACCTTGCGTCAAGTCTCCACACGCC
>LUFD01001300.1:117530-163723 GCA_003025255.1 Cordyceps pruinosa | reverse complement strand
CCCCCGCCATGCTGTTTCATACGCTGCGACCGACCGAGGCCCTCGTGGCTCGCAAACTGCCAGGCAGCCGCAGCTGACGGGCGGAGCACTCGTGTCGCGGTGTCATGTTTCCTCCTCAGCTGCCCCGGAGCAGCGCATGATGCCCCTCGTGTCTCTCCTGCGCTACGCCGAAGGATATGCACGCCTGCACCAAGCAGCGCTGCCGCCGCCATCCGCTGCACCACCCACCGCGCGCATGGGCGCCAGACTCTCGGCATATAGAGACGGGAGCGTGTGGGAATGTGTGTTGCGGACGAAGAGGACCGAGGTGGCTTCGACAGAGGTGGCTTCGACAGTGCACGATGCAAAACACGCACAGAGGAGGGATTTCGTGTGCCAACCACAACCAATAAGAGAGAGTACCACTGTTTCTAGTCTAGACTGTGTACAACTGTTTTCCCGTCTCACACCCAACAACCAGAGAGGTAGGACCTAGATTGTGCATCTTTTGTGCGCAAGCCACCTGCATGAAATGCCAGGGCTGGCATCTGCTTGCGAGATGGCCGGTCATCTATAACATCGCGAACGGCACCCAAACTCCAATATCTCTCACTGTGACGGAGATATGGCAAAAGAAAAGACGCGCACACAAGGCAAGCTTGGTTGCCATCACAGATAATAGCCCTCGAGTCGGGAGCTGGAGCCCTTCCCCCGGATGTTCCACTTCCTTCCGCCTCTGACCATGTCGGGATCGTACGCGCCCCCCCCGCCGTTGGTGGCAATCTGGTCGACGTTGCGGAAGCCGTCCCCGTCTTGGAATACCGCGTCGAATAGCTCAGCTATCGACTCGGTGAGCTGGCCCATGGCTCTGACCCGTTCCGCGTCGGCGGCGGATGTTATCTCGAGTATGCCGTCGCGCTGGTCGATGTGGCCGCTGATCTGGCCGTCCACAATGAGAAAGCCCAGGATGTCCTGGACTTCGGGCTCCGAAATCCTGAGCTGCTTGGCGACCCACTCCAGCTTCATGCGTACATACGGCGCAATGAGCTTCAGGACACCCTTCATGCGCATGTTACGAGTGACTTCGTCGATGTTTTCCGCGATGAACGGGTCGGCCAAGATGTCCTGGTTGTTCTGCAGGACCTTTTCGTACCCGTGCATGTCATCCCGCTGATACGCATCCACGAGTTCAGTCATGGCGGAAATGCGCGGATCCGACTTGTATGGCTTGGTCTCTTGCGAGTCGAATGGGTTGATGTCTGACTTCATCAGCATTGTCGTGAGAAGCAGATACTTGAGAACTTGTATGCGTTGAAGCGAGCCTGCTTCGTCGTAGTTGCGGAAGGATTCGAAGAAGTCGCCCTGAGCCTCCTTCCAATTCTCCTCGCTCATGTGCATCTTACCACCACACTCCCTTATGATACCCATGATTCTAGGATGTGGCACGGCAGACTTAACCTTGAGAGCGCGCTGATAGAGCGTCTTGAGCTGCTTATTGTTTTTCGTCTCGGAAAGCATCTGGATCTCCAGGGCGTAAATCTCAAGCGAGTATGTTCCTTTGCTCGGATCATCGGTTCCGTCCTCCTTCTGGCAGGCCTTGTGCAATTCTCGGAGCTTCTTTGAGACGGTCGGATATTCTTTGCGATCAAGTAATAACTTCACAAGCTTAATGTTCGTCTTGAGCCAAAGGCGTTCGTTGTTGGTGCTCTGGAAGCTCTGTAGTGTCAACGAGTAGAATTTCTCCATGCTCTGGACCGCGTCGTTTCCGTCGGCCCCCTTTTCGATGTAGTCGAGCATATTGTTGATGGACTTTTCCGAGTAGTTCCGTGTCACGGCGGACTTGACGTAGGTGAGGAGTTGCTCGAAATGGTCCGCCGCCTGCCGGGTTGTTTCCTTAGCCAAGCAGGTTCACGCATCGCGCCTGAGAAGACGAACCTCGGAGTATCTGCCAAGCTTGAATTCCAGCTTGATGGCCTGCTTCAGGCCCTTGAACCCCCACTCTCCCTTTTCAGGCTCGAGCTGGGGGATTGCGACAAACTCGTCGACGGCCGCCTCCGGGTTGGTGAGCTTGAGCTGTTTCGCATTATAATATTTGTTCTCGATGTCGACATCGCCCGAGTCTTCGTCCTCGTCTTCCTCGTACTCGAAGTCGTATCTGCGCCGTCTTTGTTAACATGGATGCGGTAGAGATGTTGGGGCGTTTGCTGGCGCTCACTGCTCCTCATCCGACTCCTGCATGAAGTCCTCATCGTCGGACATGTTGGGGAGTATGAGCTAAGATATATGAGGGGGTAGAATGGTTTGGATAGCGGGGAAGAAAACGCGTGACTGCAAGAATATCGACTGCACGATGGCGATGGTGATGATGGAGAACGAGAGCTGCTGCTGAGTGACCTCTGCCTAGCAGTAGCGGGGTTGGCTCTCTGTGCTCCCCCACTATCGATAGGCTGGTAGATATGAGAGCTCTGCCAACAGGCCGGATTGCTGTATACAGGTGCGCTATCATTAAGAAATAGCAGAAAATCATGAAGCAAGGCATTTGACTACTGAAATGCTTTTTACCTTGGCGCACTAGAATATGTCTTCGCTATCTCGGTAGCTGCCTTATAAGAGGGCGAGGCAGCAGGACGGCAAATCCCAGCAAAACGAAGAGAAAAAAAAGATGTGGGTGTATTATATTATTAGAGAAGGGTGCTCAATTCCGAGAAAACCCGGTAGGCAACCGAAACACAAATATCCCGAAAGCAGAGAGTGCGACCAGGAAAGCAGTAAACATGAACGGAAGGCCTATCCAGACACCACCGATATCCATGCCGCGATTGAGAAGCCAAGCCATCGTGGGCGCCGAGACGAGACCGACGATGGATTCCGTGGTCGCAATCACGGTATTCAGCACTCCAATCGTATGCGGCTCGACGATGATGGAAAGAATCGAGCGGAACAAGGGCGAGAACCCGGCCGCGAAGCTGAAAATGACGAGGGCCACGACACAGAGCCAGCCCGCCGGCGCAAACGCGATGAGAATGGTGCCTAGAAAAGCAAAAATGGCAGAAACGCGGGCGATGAATAAGTCGCGCTGAAGAGGCGACCGGCCGCGCCGGTCCAACACCCAGGCTGTTGCCGGCAATACGACCATGAGCACGCCCAGGGCAAAGAAATTTTCCAGGGACACAATGTATGTAGCCTGCGGAGGACATGTTAGTAGTACTTCAACTTGAACCAACGCAAGAGCTGAACTGTACCGTGGACCATGACCAGTGATAGCGCTTGGTCATGTACTGCAAGAGGTCGCTCTCAAAGACCAGTTTCAAAGGGAATACCAGAGCGTTGCACGCCATCAGCAGCATGATGCCCTTGGAGCCCAGGAGAAAGCGCCAGATGTGAGAAAAGTCGCTCCGGGCAGAAGCCAGCGCGCGCCGCATCGCGGATCTGGCCGACACCTTGGCGACGGGCTGCGCGTGCCCCAGCGCCGGCACCGGGCCGTCGCGCGAGGGCCGCCTCTGGCCGGCCGCTTTCCTCAGCGCGAGCGTCTCCGGGAGCAGGAGCGTGCAGAGCGTGCCGATGCCGAGCAGGCCGATGCCGATCCACAGCGCCATCCACGGGTTCACGCCGAGGAGGAACGCGGCGAGGGGCGTGGCGGCGACGCCGACGATGCGCAGCACGGCGTTGAGCTGGTAGAAGACCATGGTGCGCTCGGCGGCGGGCGTCACGTCGCTGAAGAGCGTGTAGCACATGGCGCCGGCCATGGTGCCGCCGCCGCCGACGAAGTAGGCGAGGTTGCCCCAGAGGATGGCCCAGATGTTGAGTCTATTCGGGAACGAGACTGTGTCGTGTTAGAGGGGACGCCGGGGAAGAGTTGCATAGAACAGCATGGGCTACAGCAATGCGCCGAAAAGGTATAGACTTACGGACAACCACAGTCCACACAATCTTTAATAGGCAACCAAATAAAGAGGCGAAGATGACGACGCGACGGCCGTATTTATCAGCGATAATTCCATAAGGTATCTGAACCAGAATTGCTGTTGCGTTGGTAAGCCTCTAGAGAATAAAAAACCGAGCGGGCTGATACGTACGGACAATCATCTCAGCGGAAACATCGACAGCAGAGACCATGGATAGGATCTTCTGCACTTGGTTATCCTTGCATCGGCTGTCTGGCGGCGACAACGTGTTGAGTCGGTGGTCCGAAAACACGCTTCTGCAAATGACATCCTCCATGATCTCCTGCAGCGCAGGGCCAAAGAGCCTCTGGCTCACACCGACGAGCGTCAGACACATGCACCCGATGATGCTGACGAGCAGGCGGGTAGACCGGTCGGGGACCAGCTCCGCGGGCAGATCCGCGGGCAGCAGCGGCGTGCTTTCGGCCGCGTCGTCGCACTCGTCCGCGTCGCGGGACCGTCTGTCGCGCGGCGGCGCATGCTCAACAGCGCCGCCATCATCCCGGTCGGCGACGGCGCTGCCTCCGGACATGTTGCGACGGGTTCGTCTCACGGCCAAGATTTCCCCAGGGTTGTTCGGGACGGCCCATGGAAAGCTGTGAGAGCAAAAGAGAGTTTATGGCAGTCCAGTATAACAGCGGGGGGAAAAAATGAGGGAATGGAGAGACCGCAGTTCGGTAGTTATAAAGAGAACAAAGGGAGCGGCGGCGGAGAGTTGGTTGGCATGAAAAGACGAGACGTCATCCTCAGCACACCAACTTGATAAGCCGCCTTCGAGGGGAATGGGCCTAACGTGGTTTATTACGCGGCCTGGAACGAAGCCCTACGGGTACGTTACCCCCCGTGCGTGTCACGGCGACGCATGCCGATGCCTCGCTGCTTCGTGTTATGAAAGTGGTGGTTTGCTGTCGTGCGATGCTGTGATCGAGACTGGTCACCTCGCCTCGTCTTTCTGTTGCCGCCCGAGTGAGTTTCCACCATAACATGCCATGAATTTTCTTTGCATCGTTTCAATGAAGGACAAGTCATTCCGCTGCTTCTTGCTTATTTTTTAACCTTTCTCCTAGGATTGCTTTTAGCGCAACAGCTAGCAGAGCCTTACTTGCAGGGCTGAGAATGGTAGCTTCCGAATGGCATGACGCGTTTCAGGCTAGGTCTTTGGTTAGCGGGGGTTGTTTATTGAAGTTGTCTTGCAGTTGACTTGGTTTATTGGTCTGCATGCAATTGTAGAGTGACAAGCAGTAAGTCTAACACAGGTTCATTGAGTTGTCGACCTGGTGATGTTTCGATATGTGTGCACTGGATTGTCTGATTTATTCATTGATCGGTATCTTTTATAGAATGATTACGTTTGATCGGATAGCTTCAGTCGAAATGTGGAACTACACAATGCCCTTGACACGCACATGTGACAATACACCTTACACGTCTTGCTTCCGGATCACATCCCTGAGATCTGTATGCGGTGTAATGTACGGATGTACCGCTTCTCGGAGCATTGTGCGTTGTTCAAAGGCATAGGCTAGTCCAATGAGCTTCGCATCGGTAAATTTCCCGCCCATGAAGCTGAGGCCGAATCTAGATTTGGAGTTAATAAATGATCAGGCATATAGCGTAGATAACCTACGGAATATTAGGGGCCTCTGATATCAATCCATCGATATTAGGCACGATGGGCTGGTCAGACGGCATGGCTCCGATCGGAACCGACACAATCGGCGCTCCAACGACGGCGGCCCAACTCCACGAGAAATGGGAGGGCAGAAGCACAGCATCCAGATTGTACCGCTTGATTGCTTCTAATAAACCTTCCTCGTCACCGTAGTATAAGCCTCGCTTATAGGCACGCCAGAAGCCATACTCCGTATTATTCCAGCTTTGCAGGGCATCATCCTAGAGTTTAGTCGGTTTGCCTGGGTATTCCTCTAGCGGGTTTAAGCTGACAAGATCTGTGAGATTGTTGGGATTGTAGACCGGCTGGCCGAGATATTGCGCGAGGTTAACAACGAAATCACCACCCATAATTTGGCCGCCGAGAAAATCATTATCAAGGCACGCTTGTGCTGCCGGAAAGTTGGTGTCTTTAATGATGGCAGCGCCGGAGGAACGTAGAACATCTCACGACTTCTTAAATGCCTCCACCATTGACCTTGTGCCATTATTCGACATGAGAGATATGACATTGCGTGGTACGCCAAATCGAGCACCTGTAAGAGCTGAGAGATTGCACGCGCTAACAAAATCCATGTCAGTCCGACTTGGAATGGTAGAAGTATAGTTGTCGAGAGGGTCAATGCCTGCGATGCTTTGCAGCACATAGGCTGAGTCTTTCACATTTCTCGTCAGTGGGCCGATCGTACCCATGCGCTGGCTGATAGGAATGACAAGATGACAGGAAACCATTCCTATAGCTAGCAAGTTTCGCGGTGATGAAATCTGTGCTGCGAGCTGAGCTGCATATACTCGGCTTCATCCCAACAATACTGGTGCAGTTGGCGGGATCTCCTATGAAGTCACAGGTTTCCCCACCCAGGCCGTCGACAGTCCTAGACTTGGTCAAGTTAGTTATTGTCTAATGTTTAATCGGTGGGCCACGTACGCAGCTGACCGCATTGCCACTCGAACTACCACAGGGATCTTGGTGAGGATAGAAGGGCCCGTGGGTTTGTCCGCTACAGGCCGACCAGCCGTCGAGTCCAGAGATATTCTAAAGTTGCCCCATTCACTGGGATTCGTTTTACCCAGGATAATGGCCCCGGCTTTTCGAAGTTTTCTCACGATCGTTGAGTCGGTTGGCACTTTAGCTCCGACAAGAGCGTATGATCCAGCAGTGTCGTTCATTCTATCATTTGTGGCAATCTATCTCGGCATCTTCTGTCAGTGAAATCGTCACACGACATCTATCAGAGCGAGTCTGAAAAGAGGGGCTGAGTCAATCGAAATGAGCTGGGAAAAGACTCTTAAATCCTCAGGATAAACCAATACAGGAATTCACACGGTGAATTTTATTAGAATAGGAATTCCATGCAGGGGACTATGATATCAGCGAGGCAAAAGTATGAAGTTTTTGGTGCGCCTACTTTCTAACTGTACCACCCGAACGCTCGTTGTCAAGCGCAGATGCAATAGCCAAGGCATTAGGGTTGGCCTCGGTAATCGCGCTCACAATATCATATCCGTCATTGATTCGGGCGATATATGTCTGTGGAATGGTGTTAAGAAGATTGTTTCAGCTTTCCTAGATGCTGTGGTGACGTGCCTTCACTAAATCGACACTAGTGAACTCGTTGCGCTTGAGGCCTTTTGCAAGACTATCAATGTCGGGGTCGAACAGGCTTGGAAGTGGCGTATCTTCGGCCAAGCCGGTGATCTGGGGTTCGCTTGTTGGAAAGTACCGAACATTTGCGCACTGCTGGTCAAGATACAGCTACGCCCCGGCACGACTACCAAGAAGAGCTCAGAGTAGAATTCCAAACACGTTTCTCCCAGAATTACGCCGTTTTCCAGAGCTCAGAGTGTCTTGGAAATCCAAAGTCACACAAAGGCGCTGGCAACAAACATCTGACGAATGCTGATGCCGCCAGCCCCGGAGATGAGCGAATAAGCGTACAATTGGACGTGGATGTGCGGGTAGGACCTTCGTCCAGTGTGGCGAGCCAGTAGCAGCCATAAATCAAGCGACTACCGCAGTCGCTTGCTGGGGTTGGAAGAGAACAGGCGAGTATTAGGGGGTAGGGCAGGCTGGAAGGTATGATAAGTGAGGAGACAAGGCGACAGAAAAGGTGAGGGGGTAAGAGGGATGGTGGCGGAGACAACAAAGAATGAGGAGGGAAGCTGGAGGGGGAGCTCAGTCTTGCCGACAGGATCGCTGCAGGCAAGAGAAATAGCTGAAAGTCGGCTATGTGGCCCCTGTGATGATGCCGAGCTGTTTTATTACATGATTGATCAGCGGCAGCTTTTTACTGCTCCCAAGCTCCCAACGCAGGTCGCTGTAATTAAGCGGATAGTGTTCCAATACTGTCGCTCTTGAAGCCGTTCATGACCAAGCATTTTACACCCACGTTGATCCAACGCACTTGCCAAAGCCATGGAGCGGCATGCTAACACGGGTACCTACTAATGGCGTGAAGCCCTGCATCGGTCGCAAGCTAGTATTGTCTTAGCCAGAGTGATTTTGCGTTTTTAAGGTTCGGGCATTGTACTATCGTTTCGGGGGCAGCCCGTCGAGATCTTAGAGGTCTTGCACGAGTTTCGGAGAAAAAGGACTTATATACGGTAGTATATAGGGCAAACAACAAAGCTGCCCAGCAGTAGTCACTAAATACACGAGGGTTGGGGTGGTTAGTAGATCTAGGGTTAAAGCGGAGTGATATAACTACAAGTTAACGTTCCCCGCGCAAGTGCACATAGTCCTCATCGGCACTGAGTCAAGCGGTAGGGCCGTTCTAGTCAACATCGTTCTGTTCACCGAAGTCTCGGGCTGAAGGCGCGCGCCTTCAGCAGGCAACTGCTGGAGGCTGGAGCCACGCACTCTAACCCCGCATGGGTCCCTCGCCAGTTGCCATCCTGCCATCTGGTGTTCGTGCCGACAGTGAGCTAGCTGCCTCTGTCTGCGCAGCTACTGAGCTAGCCGTTGTCTGGACGGTCACCCAACGGCGAGGCTGGTCGGCGCTCTCCACCACCTTCTCCGGTCACGCTGAGCCCCCTCCATCGGTGCCAGCCACGGCGGCTATCAGAGTACATTTCGTCGAACGGGGTCCAGTTGCCCCGCGCTTCATCATCTCAAGTTATTGCCTCCTTTGGGCAGCTGTGCGTCGAGAGTCTCCGTGAGGGACCTTTAACCAGTGCAGGGCTTAAGAGGCGCCCACTGCATTTTGGCACGAGACAATGGCGTAAAACAAGTCTTTCCAAAAACGGTTTGCTGCATCACTGCTGCCTAACGCGCTATGCAAAGGTGTGGCATACAGCTGGTCGCCATGTTGCCGTGAACGGTGATCCCCAGAGCGTGAGAATTTGACCTACGCTGCGTGGTCATAGTTCTCCTCAGTTCCTATCGAATCAGCGCATGTTGTTAGCCGCTGAGATTATATGGAGTGCTCCAACATTGTCTTTGAACTCGGTCTCGAACGACGATGAGCGCTGGTCGCAAGGCCAGTTTCAATTCATAGGCCTCGTAAGGCTGAGGCTGAGTCGTGAGTTTGTTTTGTAATTTCACCTTATCCTGCAGCAGGTTATTCGCTAGCCAACCACTTCGCTCTCGTGGCGTTCTCCTGCAGGTGCATGATGCCAAAGGCACATGTGACGACATCCTCCTGGAACATGTCGGGCGAGATCAGCGTGAATCGTTGGCGAAGACAGGCGACGTCCTGGAAGGAGAACCCTGTCCGTGCCGACGAGACAACGCTGAAATATAAGTATGCCGTCTTGACAAATTTAAACTGCAATTCAAAGTTCTCCTTCATCAACTTCATAATACACCCAGCTCATTAGTCAAAAGGTTCGTTAGTCGGGTACACCCGTGGCGGTGTCATGCATTCAAACCACTCAAGCCTCAAAACTGACGTGATATCAGAATCAACGAACAATGGCCACGGAAATTTGCCCTGAATGCAGTCAAGGCAAATTCAACCCTATCCGAAGGCATCCCTGCGGACAATGCCAAACAGGTCTCGACGGCTTCTACATTTCTCCGACTGCAAAAGAGTGTAAGGATGCAAACTGTCACTACGGCCAGAAAAAGAGCGATCCAGGGAAGAGATGTGATGCTTGCAAGGGTACGAGCAGAAAACTCACCCGTTGCAACGGCACACTTTGTGTCAATGGCTTTGTCGAGCTGAGGTGCAACGACCCGTTTCACTCTACGTTTTAGTCCCCTGGCTTAGACGTTGGGAAAACCTGGTATTTAGCTGTTTTCATGGAGCCTTCACAATCCTGTACCTCGTCCCAGCCCCTTGTGATATGCCGGCGCCTGAGGTTTCCCGTCCAACCCGCGCGCCCGGCCCGGTCCGCCAACAGCCCCCGCTGTTTTCTCGCCCCGCCAAAACCGCTCAGCCGCCGCCCACTAGAGTCTCATGCATGATACACAAATCTAGTACGCAAATCTAGCTCCCAAATACGTCCAATAGTTATGAATGGTGGAATACATGGTAAGATCAAGGCAAGATATTCTTGCCATGCACTCATCTTCGAGCTAAAATGATCTCACCCGACACAATAAAGGCTTTGTGGAATGTGTCGACTCGGCGTGGTGGGTGAGTGCACAGGCCGGCGCACCTGTTGGGCCAACCTGACCGTGCTTACTCATTCTGGGCACGTGATATTTCACGTGATATTTGAGCTAGAGGTCGGCGGCTTTTCTGTTCCTGCTGCAAACCTCAACATGGAGAAGACATCACAAAGGTTTATAGCGCGTCGCAGGATTATCGCGTAGCTGCGTCTACAACTGCTCAGCCCGAGTCTGCCCCATCCACTCGCCATTAAAACACTTCGCCGGTACCGAAGGCCGATCACCACTGTCACCGCCGTTCTATCATGAGCCGGTCGCTTAGTGCTGTACAAGCAGAAGAGTTGTATGTTCTCCTTCATTACTGCCTCTGATCGTTTTCTGAAGAATATTCGTGGCAGACACAAATCCATACTCGGGTATGCAGAAGCGCGATGCAAGACGACGACCGCTTCAACCCTTCGGTCGGAGCTCAATTTAGGGGTAGACGTTTTCAGCGAGGCCACGGCCCTGAAATACGGGCAACTGCTAGAAAAGAAGTGGACGACCGTTCTAAGATTGGAGCAGAAGGCAAGTTGATGGCGACATACTCTTACCGCACCGGGACTTATTAACAGCTAGTCGCTTGTAGGCCGCAGAGCTGGAAGCTAAGAACGCCGACCTGGAATTTCAGCTCAAATCTACCGTAACCGCCTCGCAACGTCAAGATCCAGCGTCCTGGATTCCTACACTACAACCGAAATTCCACTTGGAATCGCATAATGATAGTGTAAACTGTGTTACATTCCACCCTGTGTTTTCCTCTCTTGCGTCCGGCTCAGACGATTGCACTATTAAGATTTGGGACTGGGAATTGGGCGAGTTGGAAAGGACAATTAAGGCGCACACACAGGGTGTTCGCGACTTAGACTTTGGCGGTCCTAAAGGTGCTATTCTTCTTGCCTCATGCAGCTCTGACCTGGCCATCAAGCTTTGGGACCCGTCTAATAACTACAACAATATCAGGACGCTAAATGGCCACCAGCATGCAATAACATCTGTTAGATTTTTGCCTTCTAACAGTTCCGGCAGGAACTTATTGGTAAGCGCCAGCGCTGATCAAACGATTCGACTATGGGATACAACCACAGGATATTGTATCAAAGTTTTAGAGGGACACGTTGACTGGGTGCGGTCAGTATGCCCCTCGGATGACGGCCAATTTATACTATCCTCAAGCTCAGACAACACAGGCCGTCTGTGGGACATTCATTCACACAATGCAGAAGCACTGCTGACATTAATTGGCCACGACAAGGCCGTTAACTGCTGCGCTTTTGCCCCTCCAAGTTCCTATCCCTCCCTATCGACTTTAGCACGATTAACTATTACCCCGTCCACGTCAAACGCTGCTGAATTTTTCGCCACGGGCTCTAGGGACAGGAGCATCAAGCTGTGGAATGCGAATGGAAGATGCATTGCAACCCTAGTTGGCCATGATAGTTGGGTGAATGCCCTAGTCTTTCACCCTGGCGGCAAGTACATTTTATCAGTCGCTGATGATAAAACGTTACGCATTTGGGATTTAAACACGAAAGGCGAGTGTATAAGCGTGATCCGTGGTGTACATGAGGGCTTTATCACTTGTCTGCGATGGATCCCAGCCATCAAGACAGCCTGTACTAAGAATGGAGATAACTCACACTCCTCCGTGACTACGAAGACTGACGGGCAGTTCCGCTGCGCTATTGCCACAGGGAGCATGGATAAGAAAGTAAATATTTTCCTTAAATAGTTTTACTTTATCGTCAGCCAGGCGTTGCGCGGCCGCGGCGAGGAAGAAGCTGCCAATGCAGCACTCCACAAAACAGAAGCTCTGTATGCTAGGATCGTTTCTTTGGCCGAGCCGGTCTTGTTGTCCCTAGAGTTGCTTAATGATATTGTCGCGCCTTGGGTATGGTAACTGGAGGAGCATCAACTGACCAGCCATCTTCCAAATCCAACGACTTGTCGTATTGCTTGAGGATGATAAAGAATCCAGGACATAAAGCTGACTGGTGCTAGCACAGCAAAAACGAGCCAAATATCCTGGGATCCTGTTCCCAGCTCCTTTACATTCATGCCAAACAAAGAAAACACCAGCGATACGGGCAAAAACGGGTATGCCAGTACCGTTAGTCTCTGACCATCTGCTCTTTCAATAGCTTTCTGCGACTCCCGAAACATGGCGCCGTTGAGTATCAAACCTGCAGTGTCTGTACAAAAAGCGACAAGGCTCTCAGTGCGGGTCAGTAGCTCTTTGAAGTTCAGTATGATCGACGTCCGCTCGTTGGGCGACCCAACTCGCTGCTTTTGCGCGGCTGATCCAGCAACGGGTGAGCTCGCGGCGTCAAGATCTGCCGAGCAGCGACTTGTCAAGAAAAATATTTTGCTTTAAGCACCGCTTGTGATCTTCCAATAGAACCTTGATATACCTGAGCGTGTGAATGGCCAGTTCCATATTTTCCCACTCCGCGGGGTCCAGCTCCTGGTTTTGGACGATTGCATGAAGTTGGCTGAGAAACTGGCACTCGGCGGCTGCGACCAGCCCACATATCTCGTATATGAGACCGAAGGCGTTCAATGTGGTGGACATCGCGGTGGCCGACATCCCAAGATAGAATGGCAAAAGAGAAGTGACGTGGCAGACTGAATTGGGAGGCGCAGGGTTGTAATGCGTCGGGGCGTCCGGGTGAACGGCATTGATATTCAATGCTGGAGGCCGTGGAGTGATTGTTGGGATTGGAGAGACGCTGGTGAGCGAGGCTCCTTGCATCATGAGTCTTGTCGACCAAAACTTGGCAGGCCATGTTCTTGGTACATCTCCAGGCCGTTGTCAAGCAGAACGACCACTACTGCATATTTGCTTGTGCGCCTTGAAATGAGAGACCGAGAACTCACCTATTTGACCAGCATTCTCTCTGCTTCGAGTGAAGATAAAGATTTCATGCTCCACTGAGAAGAGACGGTCGCGAGCGTCGAGAATCTGCGGACGACAGTTTCCCCACTGGCCATTTCGCCGCATATTGTCTTCTGGTTTCTCCTGGCGACGTCTGAGTCCCTTGCGCGAGACTTCCTGATCTGATCCGGCCTAAGGGCATGTGAGCGGGAGTAAAGCGACGGGAGGATAAGTGTCACCATCTCGGTGTTTACAGACGGTAATGCTGGCATGTCAGCATAATCGCGGCCAGGGAGATGCCGTAGATGCCGCCGGAAGAACTCTGGGTCGATTTTGTACTTGGTTCCCAGAGCCTCGATCCAAGCTGCACACAGTGAGCCGCGCACGAATACAATTTGATCCGCGCAGGTGTCTGGCTGAGGATGGTCCACAAATCGAGGCAGGCCGTCTTTGAGGTCGAAGTCGTGTCGCCCCAGCAGGTTACCCTCCAAGAACGTATGCACTGTGACGTGAATGAAGGCGTCGCTGCTTTTACCGGCGCGCCGCTGCACGTTGGAGAGCTGGCGCAGTCGAAAGCCAGGAATTGGTATTGCACTCTTGAGTACAGCTCTGGCTGCAGCGGTGTTTTCGAAAGTTGATCGAGGCTGGCGGTGTAAGTCGTGTGTCTTCCACCCTGAGAGCTCTGACAGCCCGTTTGCAATCCGGTGCGTCCTCCTGCCGCAGTCGTTAAGTGCCTCTGCATGTCTGGAGCGTTTGAGCCGTGGAATTGGCGTTCTGACCAGAGTTGCTTGCGCCATACTGCCGAGGGCGCCGCTGGGTGATAAAAGCCACGTATAAGGGGCGTGGATGGTTAACTGATGCAGGCGGATATATGCAGGCTTCGTTCAGAAGAGTCCTACACTCTTCTAAGCCCTGTACAGAAAAGAAACAGCGCAGCTAGGCATTGTTACTTCGTCGCTCTAGGCATCGTCACAAGGCTCTACCACCCTTGAACAGTGCAGGAAGATGTTTGACGTCGTGAACTCCACTGCGCCTGGTTGCCTGCTCGAAGCCGTGGCTATTGTTACACAGGAGGCCCAGCCAATCAAGCCATCAAGCGAGAGAGAATTTCCGTCAGTAAGCAAGACCCGGCGTTAAGTCACCCCGAAAGTCGCCTGGCTGAGATTTTCGTAAAAGCCCGTCATTACCACTCGATTTCTCCCCAGTGACTTTTACCTAAAATAGACCCTCTACATGCACTCTACCATTTCCGCCAGATAGACACCATGGCTGCCCGCAACGCTCTCATCATTGGTTTGATCCCCTACAGCGATGGAAATCATAATCCCTTCACTGTTTGCGTCATGCTGACTCTCGACTAGGTTCAAACAGGGGCCTAGGGCTTGGGCTGTTGAAAGTCTTCCAGGAACACGGGTACAACGTCTTCGGCACCGTCCGGCCTCAGACACGATCCGACTCCTCCTTCAAAGACGTAAGCAGATTTCTCCCTCGAGCGACTCTGAACAAAATCAGCTCGAAGCTACAGGGGCCACCATCATCGACCTCGACTACCTAGACGAGGACAGCATCGCAGCCGCCGCCCAAACCTTCGGCAGCGACCGGGCGCTCGACGTTCTGATAAACTGTGGAGGCATCGAAATGTACCCCGAAAGCTGGCTGGAAACCACCGCGGACGCATTGGTTTACAAGTATCGCGTCATGACTGTGGTATATGTTGTCATCCTCCTTGGTTCACATCCGCTCACACGACCGGCATAGGGGCCGTTCCTTGCGAGCAGGTACTTTCTCCCCAGCCTGCAGAAAAGTGAGTTCGGAAAGATCGTCAACATAACCTCCGAGTGGGCGTCTATCGCAGGTACAGCTCCCTCTCATGTGGGTGTCTAGGAGACGGCACATGCTGACCGGCGAATAGCGAACGACTGCGGAACGCACATCAGCTACCGGGTGCCCAAATCTGCGCTCAACGCACTCAGCATCTCGATTGCGATTGAGCTCCGCGCGGCAAAGGAAAATATTGCGGTGCTTTGCGTCGACCCCGGCGATGTCCCGACCAAGCTGAGCCGGTGGGCGGGAGATATCGACCTGAATGATTCTGTGCGCGGCATGTACGAGCAGATTGAAAAGGCTACGATTGAAGACACTGGGCTATTTGTGAACTGGAGAGGTCATAAGTGGCCTTATTGATACATGTATGCCTTTGGATTCAATATCACCTATGTCCTGGGCCTTGATAGTCCCAGTCGAATGCAACTCCTGGGTCACGGGCAGTCCAAACCTCCTTCGTGAAACCACGTCTATTAAAGAAGCACACGCACTTCAATGAAAACAAGTATCTCACTCAGCTATGCATGCCTCAAAAAACGTCACCGAAGCAATTGCCAAACCCTCAATCCCCGCTCGCAGGGACGGCTCAACCTCCGCCGCAAACTTCGGATTATGATTAGAGGGCAGATCCCGAACCGTGCCGTCCTTTGCCGCCCGGTCAAATTCGTCGCGCGGAGTCACACCGAAATTCCAATAGACGTACGGGATCGGCTTCTCGCCCGGCGGGTGTGCCAGCAGAACAAAGTCGTCCGCAGTGATATCGAGGTCCATTTGAACGACCTTTCCTCGACCATCGTCCTTGTAAAAGCTCCGCAGAGCGCTGGCAAATTTGGCAGTAGCGTCTGCATCATTATCAATTGGCGGGCAGCGTGCGGAAGTCAAGATCTGAGGGGCTCTCGGAGAGTTGGCAGCCTGGCATTCCGCCTCAATAATGCGGATGACTGCCTTGACCGCCGTGTCTTGGATACCTTGGTCAAAGGATCGAACGTCTACCTTGAAGTCGACAAACTCGGGTATGATGCTGGCATCCGTTCCGCCATGGAAGTACCCGCAGGTGACGGTGCACGACTGTCTGGCGTCAATCTCTCTAGCGACGACCATCTACAAGCGTGAGATGATGCAACTTGCCGTTAAGATAGGATCAACACCTAGGTCTGGCGTCGAAGAGTGAGTGCCCTTGCCGTACACACGAACAGCTAGTGAGTCGAGAAAGCTAAGTACCCGACCTAGTCTGGTGGCTATGGTTCCGGCCCGCGTAGGGATGGCATGCTGCCCTAGGATAACATCAGGCATCGGTATCTTGCTAAAGAGGCCGTCATCGATCATTGCCTGTGCGCCTAGTAGCCGCTCCTCGTTCGGCTGGAAGAGGCAGATGAGCGTGCCCGACCAGGAATCTCTCGCTTTTTGCAGCAGATCGGCGGCGCCCAACAAGCAAGTTATGTGCATGTCGTGGCCGCAGCCATGCATGACCGACTTGGTGATACCGTCCGTGTCGACCTGCTTTACCATGCTCGCATAGGGAAGGCCTGTATCCTCCGCGATCAGTAACGCATCCAACTCGGAGCGGAGCAGCACCGTCGTTCCTTTCCCGTTGCTCAAGATTCCGACCACCCCATGGCCGCCAATATTTCTCTGCACCTAAAAGCCCAGTAAGTCAAGGTGGCTAGCAACGACGGCGGCTGTGCGTGATTCCTGGCACGGGAGCTCAGGGAACTGATGTAGGTCTTGGTATACTAAGGTGTATTCGCCGAACGAAGGGAATGAGTCCTTGAAGATGGATCGCCATTTGTCCTGGAAGGGCTGTGCTGCGTGGTTGGGACCTGCATATTGACTTGCAGACCGTCAATGATGGTGGAAGGAGTGTGTCCAACTGAACGAGACGCGTACTGGAGAGGCTTAATCAGTGTACTAAAAGCTAGCGGGGAACTCCTCGTCACTTTTATTGCCTATAAAGAGTAAAAATCTCTTTTGCCGTCTCGGCCTTACACCGACGTTACACGTAGTTACGAAACACCGTTACACATGTCACACTTTTACGAATGACACAGGCAGTCAAACAGCCAATCATCTATTCGATCCCAGTCAGCCTGCCAAGGCGGCTTCACAGCGACGGCCTCTTTGTTCCACCCTTCTTTCTCACCTCTTGTTCGATGGACATACGTTTCATGATTGGCTCGCAGCTGCTGTCTCCCACTGTAGAAAACAAGAGAGTAAATTAATCTCTTAAATTAACGATTGCTTTATTTTTCTCCACAGTACATATGCCCGCTACATGACATAAGAAACGATCGCCTTTTAAGAGAGAGCCCTAGTCATTTGAAGAGGGCTATTCCTCCTACCACCGGACCCGGCCTCCCAGTGGGCAACGGCCATGTCAGGACAGTCCCCAATATCGTGATTCACGGGCTGCGGCCTTTGAAGGGCAATCTGTCTCTTGCCCATGCGGGGTTTTCGATGGTCGATATTATTACGAGTACGGAAGATGCATTGTGGCTTATCGTGGATCAGCGGGATGCAGAAAACATTTTCCACTTGAACTTAATCTATTCGCATATTCTGCTTCTATACTGTTGAGGGTATTGAGACCTCATTGCTCAACTAACTATACATCAGAACCGCTCGGCCCTTCCTCGACTTTCTCCGCGCTCCTCCTCTTCTCGACACTAGTTGCTAAATTCACAGACGAGGAGTTGACCCCCGCACGGCCCATGCCGAGCTGTGCCGCCAGGTCCAAGATCTCCTCGTTGTGCAGCTTCGGCATCTGCGCGGCGACCCGGAACGGCCACTGGCCGTCCACGTGCGCCCTGGCGAAGATCAGGTCAATCTCCTCCAGGTGGCGGCCCGCCGTCTCCGGGTAGAACAGGTACGCAAACGGCAGCGCGGCGGCGTTGACGAGCGCGAAGAACAGGTAGATGCCCCACGGGCTGGCGTCGGCGAAGACGGGGGTGAACATGACGACGGCGAAGTTGCACAGCCAGTTGGTGCACGTCGACAGCGCGGCCGCGCGCGTGCGCGTGCGCAGCGGGTTGATCTCGGGCGGGTAGATCCACGGCAGCGGCAGGATCGTGAAGGCGAAGAAGGCGATGAAGAGGAAGAGGCCGACGGCGGCGCCGCGCGCGGTCTGCGGCGTCGGCTGCACGAGGCAGCCCATGGTCAGGAGCATGCTGAGGCCCTGGCCGAGGAAGCCGACGAGCCAGAGCTTGCGCCGACCGACCCGCTCGATCATGAAGAAGGACGGCAGCGTGAAGAGTGCGTACACGGTGGCGAACACGCCGCCGAGGACGAGCGACATGCGGTCCGACATGTGCAGGTTTTGCTTGAAGAGCAGGGTGCTGTAGTATATCGCTCCGTTGCAGCCGGAAAACTGCTGCAGAAACTGCCCAGAGCAGCCGATCATCATGCGCTGGAACTCCTGCGTCTTTCCAAATGTAAAGAGCGTCTTCCACTGGGATGTCTCGTTCTTAGACGCCTGTAGCTCGGCCTTCATGACGCCAATCTCCTCCGCCACGGAGGCGTCTTCCTCGTGTGTGCCGTGCAGCTTGGCCAGGACGTACACGGCCTCCTTTTCGTGGCCGCGGAGCAGCAGCCACCGCGGCGACTCCGGCAGCGCCAGGGCGCCGAGCATCATGGCGACGGCGAAGAGGACCTGGAACGCGACGGGGAAGCGCCACTGCACGGAGGAGTCGACGTACGAGAAGCCAAAGTCGAGCCAGTACGCGACCAGCGTGCCAACGGCGATGACGGCGCCCTCGAAGCAGACCAGGAAGCCGCGATTGTGCGCGCGGGAGCACTCCGACTGCCACACGGGGATGGTCGCCGTGTCCATGCCGTTGCCGACGCCCGACACGACGCGGCCGACGACGAACTGGCCGAGGCCCCAGCGCGGCCCGACCGCGGCGCTCGAGACGACGGCGCCCGCGATCATGAGCGCGCCGCCGGCGAGTACCAGCCGCGTGCGGCCGACGCGCTCGCCCCAGACCAGCGTGAGGATGGCGCCGAAGAGGCAGCCGAGCTCGTAGCACGAGGTGATGGCGCCGCGGATCACGGACACGTGGCGGGACGTGGCGCGGGATGCGTCGCCGGGGAGGGCGGCCGCGGGGAACTCCTGCGTGAACTGTGCGCCGGAGATGATGCCGGACATGAGCCCCTGGTCGTACCCGAAGAGGGAGAAGCCGACGACGGAGGTCAGCGTGATGGCGAGCCGCAGCTTCTGGCCGTTGAGGCCGGCGGTGGTTGTCCACATGTTGGTGTAAGTGAGCGGTAACCAGGGGCGGTTGAGCCGCAGGGCCGGGAGCGGTTTATATTCTGCGACATGGTACTTGTCTATGATCCAGTTGCTGAATCATTTTGTTCCTACCGCAGCAAATCCTCGACGTTTCCACTATGATGGGATATGTCGTCGTTAGCAGTGTCAATCACAGACACCATGTGGGTAGCGCATCCCAGACTCTCCATTGTATGACGTATTGCAGTGGCTGCTTGAGGCCACAGGCATTGCGAGTCTCCCCTTTCCGGCAAATAGTCCGTGGAGGGATTAAATATTGTGTAGCAAATGAGCCTTCGAGATGCGAAAACCTTCGACGTCAACGCCGTGCCGAAGTCTAGTTGACGCCTCAGCCCGTCTTATGGCCGTGACAGATCCGGGAGCTCATGGCCACTAATCCCCCAGAGGAATGTGAAGGCAGCCGAACCCCACGGGCGCGGATTCAGCTCGCTGAAGCAGCTTCTGAATGGTACGCTTGCGTGTCAACGAGCATCGCAGCACTCGCACAGGGCTCGGCTTCCAACGACAACTGCTGCATTTCGCTTCTGGGCGGTATAGGTGAGCTGGTGCCCTTATTTGAACTGGTAGGCCTCGGTAGATACCAGGAGATACCAAGCACCAGAAGATACCAAGTTGTTTGCTGGCCTTGAACCCCGATGCAGCCAGCAGCGTTGGGCAGGCAGACTGACATCTCCAAGGTGGTGGGGTCTGCGACAGCTTTGAGAGAGAGCCCGGTTTAAAGCAGCGGCCTGCTCCTTACGCTTTTCTGGAGCAGCCCAATATTTCACGTCATAACTCCAATTACGTGCCTGTGGCTTGATCACGGTATGAGCGACTACCGACAGGCCCCGAGGTGGCTGCGGCTGCAGGTACGGTCGCAGCCGCAGGCACGGAAGTGGAAACCGACATCATCTAAGTGATGTCTCGGTTACAGCACAGTGAAATTGATTTCTGAAGTATCAAGTTGATTCTGGATATCCAATGTCGAGCAAATTCATGCTCGCACATCCACTTGCTTGGCACTTCTCCGAGTAACGGCAATATCCAGATCACTTTGGGAGAACATGCCAGCATTGAAAGATTTCCATGGGACCGCTGGATTCACTAGGGTAAATTCGAAATGCCGGAATAGCTATACTGTGTTAGTCATGACAACACGCAGCCCTAAGGGGACAGGTTGCATACCTCGACAAAAACCAGGTTCAGTTCTAGTTGGGCAATGTTCTTGCCGAGACACTCCCATCGACTGCCCGATGCAAACGCCATCATGACGGTCTGCTCCATGGCCTTGGTCTTGGAGCCGCCCAGCCAGCGCTCGGGGCGGAAAAGTTCGGCATCCGGCCCAAAGATGTCCGCGTTGCGCATAATGGTCCACGGCGACCAAGCCACGTTGGTGCCCGCGGGGATGGAAACGCCGCAGACAGTCTCATCCGTGTCACAGACCTTTGGGTAGAGGGCTGCTGCCGGTGGAAACATGCGGAGGCCCTCCAAGATGACCGCCTGCAGATAGTCGAGCGACTGGGCCTCCGCGTTGGTGACGGGAGTGGAAATGCGACCGTCCGCCTCGGCAGCGTCCAGTTCGCTCTGCAGGCTGGAGTAGACGCGGTGCGAGGTGATGACGTGCAGGATCGTTGCCTGGATGGCGGTGGCGGTCGTTTCCGACCCCGCGATGATTTGGATGAGGGCTTCCGTCTCGGCGTCTTTTTGCGAGAAGCCGTGCTTGACAAACGAACCGAGCATGTCGCGCTTCACGAGGGGATTCGCGCCGTAGCGCTGCGCGACGACTCTCTCGGCTGTCTTGATGACGTCGCCGATGCCTGCCATGTCTTTTATCTTGGGCGCGATCCACTGGAGATAGGGTGACTGGATCAGGCTGATGACACCGGGCACGAGGGCGGTGGCGACGAGGATGTAGACGGTGTTTCCGG
This sequence comes from Cordyceps pruinosa, assembly GCA_003025255.1. Taxonomy (NCBI): domain Eukaryota; kingdom Fungi; phylum Ascomycota; class Sordariomycetes; order Hypocreales; family Cordycipitaceae; genus Cordyceps; species Cordyceps pruinosa. The sequence goes on along the minus strand of LUFD01001300.1, from coordinate 142,644 downwards.
TCGTCTCGATGTAGCGGAACTTGTCCTCGTCATTCTCCATAAACCCAAAGGGCTCGGCAAACGCGAGCGAGGAGATGGTATCCAGCGCAAAGAACTGGATCTTCTGTGCCATGTCGATGATGCGAGCGCCGGCGCCGCCAGCGTCACCGCCTGCTACATGTTTGTCGAGAAGACGAACCAGGCTCTGGACCTGCGCCTGGACAAGCTCGTGCAGGTTATCGACCTCCTTGCCGCTGTAGCCGGGTATGAGCTTGCTGCGGATAGCGTTGTGCAGCGCGTCGTCGCGCGTGGAGAAGGAGCTGTCCTGGTAGGGATCGATGCGCATGCCGCGATACCACCAGGCTCGAGTCCAGCGGGACCGCGCACCCCATATCCTGCGGATCTCGGCGGGATCGCCGCATACGACCCAGTCGGGGGCGATTCTGGCGACGGGGCCTGGATGTGGCAAAGGTCAGTCAGCATGGCGAGCTTTGCGGGCGGCGCGATGTCGCAGTCGCTGCGGGAACTGGATCGACTGACCGTGCTTCAAGACGAGCTCATGGAGGATAATATGGATACGGCCGGTCAGCTGCGCGTACACCAGCCAGAAATTGGTCCATGATGCCAGCGCAGGGCCGGGGATGTGGCGAAGTCGTCGGAAGGCGTAGAACTGAGAGGTGAGGTAGGCGAGAGCGAGAGTGGCCAAGCAGGCCGTGAGCCAAGCCATTTCGGAGAGGTGGGAATTCGTATTGACAAGTCGGGGACGGCCAGACTTCAATTCAAGGGCACATTTTCTTCTTGACGAGAAGCTCTCTACCGCTCGAGAAGGAAACGTAGGCGAAAAGCAATTACGAAGCTAGCGAGTTCGTGGAGGAGGGGGGAGCCGCTGAGAGACCAGGCAAAGAGGCTGACCGAGAGAATGGTCACATTTCACTTTCTGCGTGGGGGACCACAGCGGGCCGAGCAGTTGACGCTATTTATTGGTTTCTTTTCTTGTTTCTTGTTTCTCCATGTCTTGGAATAATAATTCTTTGCTGGTCTTATTTTTCAGAGTGAAAATTGGCGTATTCTCTGCGTTGCCCCGGCTCGCCAGCGCCGGCTCGTATCAGGTCAAGCTCTGGTGAGGGAATCACCCATTGAAGCCCCAAGACAGGAGATGCGATAGCGAGAAGATCAAGACGCCAAGGTAAATCTATTTTCTGTCACTTGGAAAAAGCTCATCTTCCAATTGTGCTGCCATGCAACGCTAGCTAGTAGGGAAGCTAAACAGGCAGGGACTTGTCGCGGCCACTAAATTAGCCTCTCAGCTGCTCATTTTGACAGCTATAGCGTAGAGCAAGATAAATACGGGGAGCTTGAACATTGGGTTTATTTTGAATCATGACCTGATTAGTTCGATGGGCGAGATTGGCACTGTGGCTGGAGCCTCAGGCATACAGAAGACAGGCGATGCGGGAATGAATGCTTCATCAGCCAACCGACACACCACACAGCTTCTCTTGAGCAATCCAGAAATCCGCTTTTCGAAGACGCTCAATTGCATAAAAAACATGAAATATAGCAAAATAACATAACATCGCTCGAGCGATTCGCATGGATTTGTGGTAATCGCACTCATTAGCGTAGATCGGAGCCTGCACCGATCCACGTCTGCGGCCCGATGCTGTGGCGCCCGAGTCTGCACAGAGAGCTTCAAGAAATTTAGCATCAACACACAACCTTGACCAGCGAATTGTTTGTGCCCTGCATTCGTTTCCGATCCCCCGAACCAGCTATCCATTACTTCATCCATCCATTCCATCACTACTTCTCCCCCGACCATGAAACTGCAGACCCTTCTTCTAGGCCTGGGCGCCACGGCCGTCATCGAGCCGTCCCCCGCCACCAACGTCGTCGCCCCAGCCCTCTGGGATGGAAAGTGCTTCTATCCCCAGCCGGACACCGCCTTCAAGCTTGACACATACCCCGGCCGCTGGTATCAGCTGGCGGGAACCCTGGCTCGCTTCACGGCCGGCTGCAAGTGCATCTCGGCGCGCTATGACATCAATGTGAGTGGAAGAGCTGTGCGTTTGATGTCGCCTGGGCCGCCGCATTGACTTTGCAATAGGACGACGGGAGCCTGTACGTCAACAACACCTGCCAGAGAGGCGACAAGCAGACGTTTATCGAGGGGAAAGCGGTGGCTGCTGGTGCGGCGTATGGGAAAGTCGGTGCTCTTCGCGTTCGGTTCCCAGGACAGCCCCCCCTTTCCTGCGACGGTCCGAACTACATCGTGCAAGGTATGAAGGATGCAGATGGACTGCCTGTGGGCTGAGCTGTGGGCTGACAAGGCAACTACAGAGTACACTGGCGACATTGCCATTATTCAGTCTGCCAACTTTTCCAACCTCTTTATCCTCAGCCGACAACAGCATATCGAAGACAAGTCCCTCAACGTACGTATTCTCACTCTAGCGGGGAATCAGTCGTCATTGCTAACAGCCCCAGGCCTGGATCGACCGCGCTGTCAAGCTCGGCACACCCCGCGAAAAGATTGCCAAGACCGATCAGAACGACTGTAGGAACGATTTCTAGGCTGCCGCCAGGCGTGGTGCTTGGGAGCGGCGAGGCTCTGTTTTTGGAGAATCATGACAACAGAGAATTATCATCCGATCCATATCAATAATGGCAGACAGTGCAAAGTATTACTATACATTTTCGTTGCGATGCATTTCCGATCTTGCACCTCTCTTCGTCGCCTCCGATTTGGCGGGGCGATTCAGCCATCTAGCGCCATTCAACCCGATCGTCAATAATGCAACGCCGCCCCCAATGGAATCATAGCAAATCCAGATACTGAGTCAATCTATGTGACGCGAAAAGTAAAACTCGTTGCGCTGGAAGGAGGCCAGAGTTCAAGTACGACTCTACGACTCTACCACAGTCCGCGTTTCAGGTGTCAAGTATCACCCCCGACGAGGTCCACCAGTTCTTCAGAGCGCTGTATGTCTAGCGTCAGCATCTCCCCTCACCAAGATGCATCGCGCTTGTCAATAATGACGTGCTACATCCGGTTAGCATTGGAACGGCCGTCAAGCATATAAAACAGAGGTCGTGCACATGCTATGGGCTGATCTGGCCACCCTGTCGCGAGACCTTCTTCCCCTCTCGCCAGTCGTCCAAGGACATCACCTCGTTTGAAGCAATGAACTACGGTAGGTTCGACTGTGCATGGCTGGCCACACAAGTCGTTGAAGCCCAATCTGACGCATGAACTCCTTCTAGACTGGATTCTGGACGGGGGCTATCTCCCCCACGTCGTCATCCGAACCGGCATCAGGCGTCTGCTCAAGGACCGCCTGGCGTCCATCCAGGCACAGTCCACCACCGCAGCCACCCAAGCGAAGCTCGAGTACGTCGCCGCGCTGAAGACGCAGCCCATTGCGATTGCGACCGACACCGCCAACGAGCAGCACTATGAGGTCGGCACCGGCGTTCTCGCGGCCTGCCTTGGGCCGCGCATGAAGTATTCCTGCTGTCGCTACCCGACGGGCAAGGAAACCCTGGCCGAGGCCGAAGTCGCCATGCTGGACGAATACATTGCCAAGGCGGAGCTGAAGGATGGCATGGAGATTCTTGACCTGGGGTAAGCTTCATATTCACCCCTTGCTGGAATCCGGCGTGCTTTTGTTACCAGCATGTGGTGTGGCTGACGGATGCAGCTGTGGATGGGGTTCCGCCTCGCTCTACTTCGCGGAGAAGCTGCCCGCAGCTAAGATTACTGCATTCTCGAACTCAAAAACGCAAAAGGAGCACATTGACGGCGAAGCGAAACGAAAGGGCCTGAAGAACCTCCAGGTGCTCACCGGCGATGTTGTAGACTACGAGTTCAAGCCTGAGCAGTTCGACCGCGTGGTGTCCATCGAGGTACATCCTCACCAAACACATTCAGGCTTCCCAGGCCGCCGAGACACCGAGAACTAATGCGTTTTTATACGTAGCTGTTCGAGCACATGAAAAATTACGAGCTGCTCATGAGCAAGGTGGCGCGCGCCCTGAAGCCCGGCGGCAAGCTCTTCGTCCACATCTTTACACACTGCACCACGCCCTACGACTTCGAGGAAGGCTGGATGGCCACCCACTTCTTCACGGGCGGCACGATGCCCTCCGCCGACCTGCTGCTGTATTTCCAGCGCGACCTGACCCTCCAGAACCAGTGGTGGATCAACGGCGCGCATTATTCCAAGACGTGTGAGGTAAGTTTTTGGATGTGGTGGCTGTAGTGGACGAAGGACAAGAATAGTTGGCTAATTTCGTTGTCGCTCGGCTAGGACTGGCTCTCTCTCATGATGAAGAACAAGAAGCAAATATGGCCGCACTTGATCGAAACGTATGGGGAGAAGGATGCGGCGACTTGGTTTAACCGCTGGCAGATTTTTTACATGGCCTGCTCGGAGCTGTTCGCGTACGCCGGAGGCGATGTCTGGGGGGTGTCCCATTACCTGTTTGAGAAGAGCGGCTTGTAACAGGCCTGGATAGCAAATCGTGCGATACATGACCGTATGTCTGACACATGTAAATATTATGGCTGCTGAGAAGAAGGAATGAGCTGTCAAAACGCACTATGGGAACTTCGCACCATTGGTGGCCGTGCACTACCAAGTTCCAGCGTAGTGATGCATCAGCCACGATGAAGATAGATATACTGACTGAACTTGGTAAATATTTGCCCATTTCCCTAAACACCGAGACACCCTTAATGTCTCATGTTTTTCTTTACTTATGATCAATAGTACAGGTCCAATGTACGGTTCGCTTACTTTCACTCTACGTCACCACGACAAAGGTATCCGGGGGCGCACAACAGCTAGGCCCTGGAGATTTGTCACATCATGTATATTTACGTAGCACCTGTCCAATAAATACAACCCTTGATACACTTCATACAATTCATTCCCCCTATTTGCAAGTACCCTTGAGAATGGCACCAAAGATGGCACCGCCGGGGATAGAGCCGCCGACGGCCCCCCACATGTCGTTGACGAGGCCGCACGCGCTCTCGCCGCCCGTGTCGAGCATGATGTGCATGGTGGAGCGGAGGCCGTGGTCGCCCGTGTCGCGGACGATGTTGATGTCGGTGGGGATCTCGACCTTGACCTGGTTGACGCCGTTGGTGTCGAAGAAGCCGCAGTCGGTGGTCTGCTTGTTGAGCTTCTGGATGGTGTTGGTGTAGGCCTCCTTGACGCCGTCGCGGTCGCCGTGCGTGTACTCGGCCTCGATCTTGAGCGAGTAGGCCGTGTTGGGCCCCGTGTGCTTGGAGTCGCAGCCGTCGCCGGGGAACTTGATGTCGAAGGAGCCCTCGCACGACACGTCCTTGCACAGCTCCTCGAACGCCTTGTCGAACTGGTCCCAGAGCAGCTTCATCGTGTCCTCCTTCTTGGGGTAGCACTTCTCGTAGTTGCCCTTGCCGCAGTGGTCCGGGTCCCAGAAGGGGCCGATCCAGTGCTTGGTGCCGTACCGCGTGTCGGCGTGCGCGTCGGCGGCGACGAGGGTGACGGCGCTCAGGCCGCAGGCGGCGAGTGACAGGATGGAGGGGGTGAGCTGCATGGTGGAAGGAGGCGGGTTGAAAAGAAGTTGGAAGAGGTGAATGGGTGAGAATGAGAGCAGTCGTTTGCTAAATCCACGGCATATCGCCAGATTTTATAGAAAAGATTCTACATTGGCTGGTAATCCATGACGTACTGTCTCTGACGAGGTTTCTGATTCAACTGTCTGTACGACTCATGATAGTAGGAAGTGTAGGTCTAGTGCTTATTCGCCCCAGACAAAGATCGACACATTCCAATTGCCGTTTATTTGAGAGTAAATCTTAAAAACTGGTGTACCAACCAGGTACATGGCTGGCTGTCCCACTGAATGTTGCACATCAAACTAACCAGCCAGCTGCAGCAATTTTTTGTAAAACGGGTACCGCTAGTTTCTCTTATTCCTGTGAAGAATTTTGATCAGACAAATAACTTACCTGCCTGTCATGCGATACCATGAGTTGTTCAGTATCTGGGCAAGCCCGCGCATTGTCCTCTGCTTCGTCGGTAGACTCGGCTCGATGTACAACCTGGCGATACGTCATATGTCAGCACAAGCCTCACTTTACGGAAATAAAACGACGAGCTAGAGGGCTGTACCATGGGGGCGGCTCCGCCAGCCCGCCCCAGCTGGTCGGGTCGTTGCCGAATCAAGGTAACGCCGGGTGGAACAAACCTTCGTGTCAGCCCAGCAAGATGGGCGAGTTGCAGGCCCATCGAGATCTGAAGCTCGTGTTTCCTTGGCAAGAAGATGACCTGGATGGAGAAGACGCCTTGTCGCGTGCACTCCGGACCAATTTATGACTAAATCGATTGTACTTCCGGCCGTTTCCTACCGACAGCAATGGGATTTTCCAGTGCGGAACCAGGAAACGGCTCTTTGCTTCTTGCCCATTTTCACTACTACCAGGCACCGCTCGCTTCTTCGTAACAAGTGGCGCCAGAAACCTACACGAGCGGTCGAGCGAGAGGACTACTACCGGAGAGACCGAGGCGTGCTTTTAAACATGTTTCGACTATTCGACAGAGGGGACTTCAGCCTGATCTACAGGGATGGAGAAAATATCATGGCAATATCATGGGCACTGCCGCCAGCGCCAAACATGGATTGCAAATCCAGCGCAAGCTGCGCCGGCCGCTCGTGTGCCGCAAAATGCCCGCCCTTGTCATGGACTGCCGCGAAAGCCACAGGCCCCAAGCTGTGTGCTCAGCGCTTCGGGGGCACCACGACGTCCTTGGGAAACAGCGAAATTCCCAGCTTCACCCGCGGGATGTACTGGAGGCCCTGGGCGTACTGGTCGCCCGGCGCGTGCTTCGTCTCGTAGTATATCCGCACGCTTGCTGCCGGTCCCGCCTTGGAGAACTGGTAGATGGATGCCCAGGTCAAGATTTCATCATCGTCCCATGCGTAGTCGTCGGTCCAGTCCCGCAGCTTCTCGTAGATCCAGGCCAGGAGCGCCACGGGGGAGTCGGCGAGGGCGAAGCCGAGTGTAGATGGCTTCGTGCTCTGCTCCGCGTTGTACCCAAAGCCTTCGTTGCGGAACCAGGCTGAACGCGCCAAGCCGGACTTGTCGGAGGAGTTGTAGGGCGAGAGTGCATTCCATAGGTACAGGAGCGGTGCTTGCGCGAAGGTCGGCGGGCTATGAATGCGGACGAAATTGACGTGCGAGGCGAGGCAGTGCTCCGGATACTTTGCCCCCACGAGTCGAGTAATCATGAATCCCCAGTCTCCGCCCTGCGTGACTTTATCAATTCCCGTTAGTGATGCTTTTTTCTCTTTGTTGCTACTTCTTTTCTTCTTTCTCCTCTTTGACTTTGGAAGCACTCGCACAAAGACATACCGTATTGTGTGTATCCCAGCTTGACCATCAACTTGTGCACGGTTTCCGCGTACTGCGGTATGCTGAAGCCCGGCTTCTTCACAGCATCCGAGAAGCCGAAATTCGGCAAAGAGGGGGCCACTATGTGAAAGGATGGTTTGCTTCTGGCGGCGGTGAGCACGGGAAGCAGCTTGGCAACCTCAAGGAAACTGCCAGGCCCTGCACAAGGTTAGCCTATGGAAACGCAGTTCTTCCGCAATCTATTGACGAACAGCCATGCACAAACAGAAGCGGAATGCTGTTTGCGCGACTGCTTCTCTGATGCAGAAAATGGATGTTGAGCTCTCCGAAGCCGTCCACGCCGATGCGCGTGGTGAATTGCGGTAGCTGGTTCAGGGTAGCTTCCTGTTTGCGCCAGTCGAAGCCGTCTCGCCATCGCTCGGCAAGGCGCTGCACGTCGCTCAGCGGCGATACGTAACTCCAATCGTCCGAAAACTCCACGCGGTCGGCAAAGGATGCGGCTGAGAGCTTGGCCTTGAGCCGCTCGAGCGCGGCGTCTGGCACGTTGATGGTGAAGGGTGCGATGTCGGCGGCCATGCTTCTCTGCCAAATTCCGGATGAGTCTTTGAGCAGTAGAATAGAAAAGGAGGCTGATGATAATCTACATGATAGTCTACTTTATATTTTTTACGTTTGTTCTAGCGCGGCTGCCTCATCCTGCGCATTACACCATCACTGGCATTTGTCATCACGACTCGGTACTTGGTTCGGTAAGTGCTTAATTCGTCTTGCACCAAAACAACATGAGCAGTTCCTTTGAAGCGATCAATGCCAAAAAAGAGCCGCAGTGATGCGGATGGGAATAATGCGAAATTCAATTACGAGAATAAGGCCAATTCACGCAGCCTGCCGAGACCATGGCTGTTACACCGCTTTGCTGCGGCATTCTGCTGCGTTTGACATTCACTTGTTTTTGTCAGGCTCGATATATTGTTGCTGCATCTCACCTCAATTGACCGAAAATTGACGATGAAAAAAATCATCCCAATTCCGCCACAATTCTTTACAATCTCCACGGTTGCTCGCTCTACCCCGTGCCTCGTCATTTGACCAGCACTACCCGCAGACACGCCACCATGCTGCCCAGCGTACTTGTCAGTACGTATCTGGAATACAAAAGGGATACTGATGCCATCGCTTCATGGCTTGCGTCAACGGCAAAGACAGCAGGCTTCAACATCGCCAGGTTATCCGTCCCGCCTCCTCCGGCCAGCACTCCTCAGGCCAGCGCAGGTGGGCGCCTCAAAGGAAAAGCGCGCAAACAGGCAAAGGAGGCCTTCAGTAAGCCCGCCGCCGCACCATCTCCCAAATATATAATCCGGATTCAAGATTTCAAGATACTTGCGCAATACATTCTCAAGAAACGCATCGCCGTCCCGCCGTCCTTTCAGGCAACTCTTGACCGTGCCATCGCGGTACGTGCTGGCTTCGGAGCCAAGCTCGAGGAGCATGGTTCCAGGGTCGACGTCAAGGCCGATGCAAAACACGAAAACTTTGTTGATGGTGAGATACGCTGGCAAGGATAGCTAGAAATGATATCTAACTCGTCTTAGTGCTGAAAAACGTCAAGAATGTCCTACTACCCCTGCTGCCAACACCCAATGACGACCGAAGTTCCGCTAGAGATGACAGTCTTCCAAACCGTTTCGCCCATCTCGACGTTTACGAACCCTCAGAAGCCTTTCTATCTGCCCCAGATATCCAGCGGCCAACGCAGTCTGCAGCTGACTCTGTTGATTATGCTGCCGAGCTGCCTTCTTCCTATCAAGATGCCCTGTTTGCATTGTTGACACTTACGGTTGACATGAGCCGCGCGAGAGAAAACATCAAATCGATATGGAAAGCGGTCAGAGAGGAACGCTTGGACATAGTTCCCGCGGCTATTACGACCAATACTGCCATCGAGCTCGTGAGAAACATGATGGAGGATGTCCTGCCCTTGGTCGAACGGCACGGCCTCGCGGCCTGCATTATGTCGAGCTACTTCTACAAATGCCTCCTGAAGGGATATGTGCGAGAAGATCTTCTTGATGATGATGGGAAAATCAAGGGTAACTTTTACGATTCCACATACGACATGGCGAACGAATCCTTTTTCTCGGTCTCGCTTTTGACAGAAGACTTCCGAAGTGCCATCCGCCCAGGAGAATTGCCCCTCTACCGAGATGACCAATTTGGAACCTTTGATTCCAACAGTGATCGTTCCAAAAAATCTGGCCAGTCCAAGTTCGAAGATGATCGCGCACTGTTAATGCCCTTCTTCAAAGACTTGATCACAATTTCCCTGAAGGTGCCAGACTGGCCAGTCGACGATGAACTCTTACGTGGCATGAGGGAGTTTGCGGACACAGGCAAAATACCCTTCTACATGGCATTTGCGGCGCAGGTTTTCCTTGACGTGACATATGCAATGGGGCCAGCCGTTGAAAGCGGGTGGAATACCTTGCGTCGGCACACCGACTTCATCGCCGACGATCTGAAGTTATACTTTGACTATCACGCAGACCTAAAGATCAAAACATGGGCGCCGGTCAATGATCAAAAGATAAACCAGATTCTGCATGGTATTCTGTGGCTTGGCAAAGACCCTCTGTTCCGGATTCATGAACGCGCTTGCAAGCTCGAAGGTGTCGAGATCAACAAGGACAGCGCCCATCGCATCTGGCGCATGTCACCGGTCATGTGTGGCCTGGTCCTTTACCGCACTCGGCTCCAGTACCGCGAGTTTGGTATGGCTGTAGCGGATACCTGGGGCTCTATCCAGTATGCAGGGCATCTGCATAATGCACTGAAATGGAGTGGCCTTCTGACGAAGCCGTGGGAAGACATGGGCCTTGCCATGATACTTCTCGGCCTGGAGAGCTTTTTTGTGGGCGGAGAGGAACCGCGAACGCCCATCGATCAGTTCAAAAAGTACTGCGTGCAGATGGGCATTTCGACGACTCTCCTGACCAAAAACAGCAGGTTTCTGCGCAGCAGTCTGGCGTCCAAGGCTGGGGGCCGTGCCCTGAAAGTGAACGCACCAGTCACCTCCATGTTTCGGGCGCGATATGCCAACAGCCGCGACCTTGTCATCACAGCCGAGGAGCTTGATCGGATCATTGAGATTGGCCTGTACGAAATGGAGACCGACGAAGAAACAGGCGAGACTCTCATGCGCCCAATTGAGGATGAGCACAAGTTGAAGGACAAGCGGAAACTGCGCCACGCGCTCGAGAGCGGCTCAAAGCGCCCCAGCAAATCCACCAGCAAGTCCACCAGCAAGTCCACCAGCAAGTCCACCAGCAAGCCCCCCCGCCTCTCCTTCAGCGAGATGCTGGGGCTGCTGCTCAACACGCTGCAAAAGGAAACGATGGAGTTCTGCTTCCCCTACATGGCGATGCACCGCCGCTGCTGGCGGCTGCTCCGCGCCGTGTGGGATGCCTGCGATCCGCACCTCAAGCGGTGCCTCGGGGCTGCTGGCCGCCTGCCAAACGAGAACCAGCTCCCGCTTCTCACGGGCTACATCTTGCTGCTGGCCTGCGGGGCGGACGGCGGCAACGCGCTGAGCCTGGGCCCGCTGAGGGCGGCGGCGCATGTCGTGAACGAGATGACGAGGAAAGGGGAGGGCAGAATTGTCATCGATGACATCTTGAAAGGGAGACTGGGTATGGAGTTTGAGGTTGTGATTCGAGACGAGGTTTCCGAGGAGGACGCCGCCGAGTAAGGACGAAGAAGGAGTACTCACGCAAAGCATGGGAGGCACCACATTTGGAGTTATGCGTCTTTTGGGAGTCTGCTCTGTTATCACCCCGGACAATTAGGCCCGGATATACCCGCCAAAACAAGGATCGATTCTGTTCTGTTGCTGCGCTAGCAGAATACTCATTAGACAGTTATGTATTTATTGCCAGTCAATGTCTGCGATAACGCCAGCCGGACGAGGTGCGCTGAAGATGCCTGTGCTGAATTCCTGTTGGTCACTGATTGACTTGCTAACACTGTTTGATTCATAGGCCACTGCGGGATTTGGTGAAGAGTCTCGTTGTGCAGCGCCGCTTCGCTTTTTTGTCCAGACGGATGTTGGCATCGTGGCAAACCTCTTCTCGCAGGACTTGAGTCTGATCGATAACGAGCTTCCTCTCTCCCTGTTAGATACGACTGCTATGTTTTGGATGGTCGTCGGCTCAGCTGCAGTCGCTGCTAGCTCCAGCGCCTACCTCCTCATTTCGTATCCCTTTTTGATCGGCGCGGCATACATGATCCAGCGGTTCTATCTTATGACATCAAGACAGCTACGCCTGCTGGACTTGGAGGCAAAGAGCCCCTTATAGTACGATGAGTTCTCGATGTTAGCCCTGCTCGGCTGATGACTGACATTCAATTGTAGCACACACTTCATTGACACGACGAATAATCTTGCAACCTTCCGAGCATTTGGTTGGACCGATGCATCCATCATAAAGAATAATGCGCTACTTGATGCCTCAACAAATCCAGGATATCAGCTGGCTTCGATTCAACGTTGGCTTATGATAAGTCTAAGGCTTGCCATGGCACCCATAGCTATAGTTGTTGTGGTACTCTGCACTCAGTTAAAGGCCAGCGCAGGCTTTGCAGGGGCCAGTATGGTTTCCCTGGTCACATTCACTGGGTACCTATCATCGATGTTGAATGCTTACACAAACCTCGAAACATCTCTTGGCGCGGTCAACAGATTAAGAGCTTTTGGAAATAACACGGAAACAGAGGACCAGCCTGGCGAAGATGCTGTGCCACCCACTTCGTGGCCGCAGAAGGGGCGCATTGAGATACGTGGTGTTTCCGCGTCGTATGAGTGCGTTGGAAGAGCACCACCGGACTTGCGCGAGCTTACTGACGTGGTTCGTAGGTACTCGCCCTCTGCACCTCAGGTGCCATCGGAAAAAGGCGACGATTTAAGCTGTGCTCTTCGAGACCTTGAGCTCACTATTGAAGGCGGTCAAAAAGTGGCCATTTGTGGTCGGACTGGCAGGCAAGTCGAGCACATCAAATGAGGGATAGATTACCGTATCAAGTGGCTGACTGATCATGACAGTGGGAAATCTTCGTTTATTCTACTGCTTCTCGGACTCCTAGACTCATTGCCTTCTTCGGAGGTCAGGTTGGCAATTGATGGCCTCTCCCTTGCCGAAATCGACCGCGGAACCCTTCGGCAGCGCATCATCGCTGTCCCGCAAGAGCCGGTATTTCTTCCAAACGGGGCCTCATTCCTGCTCAACCTCGACCCCGGACAAGTAGCAACCGAGGAAGAGTGCCAGTCTGCATTGGAAGCTGTTGAGCTGTGGAACGTGGTTTCCGACCGCGGCGGGTTGCTCGGGGGTCTGTCCGCCGACTTTTTAAGTCTGGGGCAGAAACAACTGTTCAGTCTCGCACGGGCTATTCTGCGACGGCGTGTAAGAATTCGGCAGCATGGAAGTGAGACTGAAAAGCCGCTCTCGAGTGTGCAGCCAGTTACTCCGCCAACAATACAGCCTTCTGCGATGGTGCAGCCAACTCCAACTGAGACGCAGATCGGGGACGAGGGTGGCGTACTGGTCCTCGACGAGTATGGCAGTAGTTTGGACCTCGCGACAGACAGGCTCATGCAGAAGATCATCCTCCGAGAATTCAGAGGGTACACGATTGTCATGGTCAGCCACCGCCTGGAGATGGTCATGGAGTTCGACAAGGTGGTTGTGCTCGACACGGGCCGCATTGTGGAAAACGGAGCGCCGAAAGAGCTCGTGGAGAAGAGCGGAAGCCGTTTTAGAGATCTCTGGATGGCTCGAAATTCTAAATAAGATATTTCCCAGTTTAAATACATTTCTTTCTCCGTCGAGCACTTCAACGAGGCGTCGCCTACCTTCCCGCGCTAGGAAGAACATGGCAGAAATCGCGTCACCTATGCGACTATGAAGATGGAATCCAGCAATGAGCTCATATATCTGTAACTTGTGGCCTGTCGGCAACTATTATGACTTTGAGGAAGGTGAAGTTGAGACGTGCCTTAGCATGCAGGTGACCTCAGACCTTGGAGAGGACATTTAGAAGACAACCTACCAAGGGTTGCGGAAGAATGCATTCCGAAATACGGATTACTTTAACCAATGTAAGCTCGTATTGGTTTGAACTATGTTACAGCCAAAAATGACAATTCTGAATCTTCTCGTCAACGTGAACTTCCCAACCACACAGTCGGGCGGTATAGTTGCTAGCGACACACTAACCCAAGCTTAAACTGTGTTTATCAGTTTGCCATTTATTTCCTACCCGAACATGACATTATGACACTTTCCGTGAGTTGGCTGGAACTGCGATGCAATTATTTCGAGGCAACTGGACTTGTAGGATCTGAAACTCCCGTCGCCAGCGCTCCATTGTCATCGCTCTGCTTACTCTCCTGCCTTGGATTAGTTCCCGGGGAGGAACTCGGAGCTTGCAAAACTGGTGTCAAGATTCAGAAGGATCCCTTGGATTCTAATCAAGTGATCCCAAGTTATCATCTTAAACGTGGTAATACAAGCAGGATTCACTCACTCTCAGACCTTTGCCGAGTCTAGCATTCTGCGCAGCAGTCGGCTCTGTTGAATCCTTCACAAATCCCGCCACAATCGGTAACGTTACCAATCAGCACCAAGTCTTAGCACAGACACACACAGAAACGTGGCCCGAAAGGACGAACTAACCCCGGATTGACACCAAGGATTGCCATCCGCGAGCAATGGTCTAACCGGTCTAGCCTCGCCATTGTGGAGGGCATATGCAGGGCCAGAGCCTTGTATTACCACAAATGTCCGATTGATCGGCCCAAGGCACGGTTTGGGTTAGAACCGGCTCCTTCCGATTGTTCCTGGACGCACCACGTGAATGAATCCCTTTGTTGCGGCCGCTCCGAAGCCCGTTCGCCAATCTGACTCGCGTCGACCATTTTCCACCAGGAACAGCGGTCTTCCTCCATCCAGCTTTGTAGGGAGCGCCTCTTCACGCTACTTTCGATCCTTCGTGGAGCTAGACAGTGTGTTCCTGAAGTCATGAGACCTATGCGCAACACTCCTTCTATAGGAGTCTGAAGTTGTGGCACGATGCCTGCATTGCTAGCTTCGGCATTATTTGATCCAACACCCAGGCCCAGGGTGACGTGAGACCAAACTCTATTCCACGATGCCTTTCAGTTTCTACACGCGAAGCGCGATTTTCTATAGCCCCATTGGGGTCGGACGCATTTCCCACCTTCCCTCTTTGACAGCAGCGGGCGTTGAAGGAGCCATTTGCTTACAGTCGAGACGCCCGCTAACCCACACAAAGAAAAACCCCCGGTAACGTTACTAAATCCGTCCGAGAGGTGCCGCTTCGCCAGTTGGTTCCTGGCCGATATGGATTGGCGAGGATGGCCGAGCCCTAACGGTGTTGGCGGGCGCTGCATCGGTAGAGAGCATGTCCGAAACGGCAACAATACCGGGGGCTATTGACTAGAAACTGTCATTGCGTTAGCAGATACTATACCGAGATGCCGAGCTGTGGTGAGCCTGAATGTATAAAAGAGTTCCCCTTGCTCCCAGTCGTTGATAGAAGAACCACAGCGCAACACACCAAGCACAAACACCACAGCAATTGACCAAGATACTCAGCTCTGACGACATTTCTGGTTCGCTACAAATCTCGCCAACATGAAGTACACGCCTTCCGTCCTTCTCCTTTCACTCATCTCCGCTGTGGCGGCCATGCCTCATGAGCTCGTCGCTCGGTATGGAGAGTGCTCGAGCAATGCCAACTGCGCCCCTGGATACTGCTGCTCGCAGTACGGCTACTGTGGTACTGGTCCCGATTACTGCGGTTCCACCCCTCCCAGCGGCGGTGGCAATCCCCTCGGTGGTTCTTTCCCCGGCCTTGACGCGGTGCAGAGCCTCAACGCCGCCGATGCCATTGGCGAGGTCCGCGCCGAGGGCCTCAACCGCCAGGCTTGCTTGGCTGTCATCAGCACCGCCCTCCAGGAGTCTACGCTGCACATCTACGCCAACCCTGCCGTCCCTGCCTCGATGAACTACCCCCACGACCTTGTCGGAGGTGACCAGGACAGCGTTGGTAAGTTTCCGGCCAGAAGCCTCCCCCTTTGGGGTGGTATATATGAACCGTCGCGCTAACATTGCCCAAAAAAGGCATGTTCCAGCAGCGTCCTGAGTGGTACCCCGATATTGCTGCCGACATGTCGGCCGCTGGCAGCACCCGCCAGTTTCTCGCTGCTATGAAGCAGGTCGCGGGCTGGGAGACCATGGAGGTCTCGGCTCTGGACCAGGCCGTCCAGAAGGCGGAGGCCGGCAACTTGTATGCCCAGCGCCTGCCTCTGGCTAACCAGGTCTGCAGTGCAGCTGGCTTCTAAGCAGCTCTCTCACTCTACCTGTTCGCAGAGCGCAACAGGGCTTCGCTTCACCAATGCAGTACATATCTTACTTTCGTGTATATAACTTACTTTGGTACATATCTTGGAAACTTTCCACGCAATATATAACGTCCATTACATTCTCATCTGAGCCACGTGTCTGTTATGCTGGAGGTGAATTTAGTGTTCGTCCGGCACAACCAAGTCACTGCAAACATCTATTTCGCGTACCTACCAAATTTCGAGCTCTCATACACAGTAATTTTGAAATCCATACTGTCATTCACGTAAATGGGGAATAGGTACTGTTCTGGAGGGTTTGCGCAGTTGCCCGCAGCCCACGTGGCGTAGTCGGCGCTGAACTGGAGGGCAGGACATGATTCGCGGTTGCTGTGCTGCCACAAGGTAGTGTCTCCCGATGTCGGAGTGTGCTTGCAAACGTATTTGTACCAATAAAGGCATTAGATGGCAATTTATGTTCTTGGATGAGCCCATGTGCGGACAAGCGAAAAAAGCAGGCAGGTTCTGGTTGTCTCCCTTGCACTTGGGCTTTGTTGCGGAGCAGGGCGCTTCTCGGCGAACTGGGCATAAATACAGCTACTAATGGGAAGAACTGGCGTGTTTTAGCATGTGCTTATATTTTATTCAAGATACTCAGGCATGCGCCTTAGATGTGTTATTAGAATCGTCCTCGTTCAAGCCAACCCATCGCCAATGACATAGCTAGTGTCGTCGTTGAACAAGTACTTGGCGTCTTCCTCGAAGGGGCCACCGTTGCTAGCAATATAAGCCTTGCCATTGAAGTGGCGCCAGTAGCGCGTAGGCTGGCTCCAGGACCGAATTGAATTTCCCTGGCCGTTCAGACCGGGCTGGGGGCAGAAGGTGGCATCCTCGGAGAAGAGCTTGCTGCCATCGTTGTGGTTGAGACGGAGCTCATAGTCCCAGTGGCGGATGAAGCTACCAGGAGTGTCCTTGGACTCAAACGAGAAGCAGCCCTTGTTGCCCAGACCTGTGCGAACTACCCAGGTAGAGTGGCGCTTTCGGCTCTCGCTGCTCGATGAGGACACGCTCTGGATCTTGACGACATCACCGTCGTGGCTGATGTAACTACCAGTGCAGCAAGCAGTCGTCGCGCGCAGTGATACAGAGGACCCAACTTTTAGTTTTGGGCCGCTCGTCAACGGAGCTGCGGCATAACCGGCCGAGGCAATGTTGGCCAGGACCTTGTTCTCGGTGTCGTCGGAAGGATACCCTGAAGTCATGACGCCCTCGTAAAACGTGCCTTGGGCGCGGTTGCTGTTGTCGCCGCCGATGCCGAGAATGATGGATCCCTCTTTGGACATTTTCAGATAGGCGCCCCGGGGGCGGTCGCCATCGTAGAGAGTTTCCAGATGGGGCGAGTTGGCATCGCCGCCTCGGAGAGCCCAGTGACGCGGCTCTCCTTTGAGGATGGCGGTGACGAAACGCGACGTGAGATTCGAGTCGAGCCTCTGCTTGCGCTGGTCCGTTGCAAAGAGCCCGTTCTCCAGGTCCGCGAGAACCCAGGGGCTATTGTCAGGGCCGCCCCAGTAGACCGCTTCCATGTGGCCGTCGCCGGTGTCCTTGCTGTTTGTCTCGGCATTTCCGTAATCAAAGCAGCGGTTGTTGTTGTAATGCGTGCCGTCGAAGACAGCGTACATGCCCTCGGCTTCGTCCCCTCTAGCCGTGCCTTGCCCAACAAGCTTACGGTAGCCGGTACCAACCGAGACAAATACGCCGTAAGCCTTCTGCCCGTTCAGGGTGACGGGAGCGCCCGTTGCGCTCGCGAGCCAGTCGTATCCGTTCTTGTTGGGACCTCTGCCGGCGCTTCCAGGAGGGGCTTGGCTGAGGTGATTTCCCCTGCCAGACTGGTCGTAAATCGTGGTGATCAGACATGTAGTGCCCGTACAGAATGCGTCCTGAGCAGAGGCATCTGCTACACCGCCGGCAGATCGAGCCCTGATGTCGGCACTGGCACCGTCAGAGTCACGGGATACACGGTAAAGTGCGCCTTTGAACGAAGCATAGAGAGCCCGAGTTGTGCTATGTGCCGCAACGCACGGTGTACCGCCGGATTGGTAGACATCGCAGGGGCCGGCATTGACGATGGACGTAGTTGCTGCGAGCACCAGAGCCAACAGGCTGGTGTGGTTAAGCTGGGGCTTTACAAACATGACCGATATTCAGGAGAACACTTGAGACCTTAACATGTGAGTCGATACCGACTCAAAAACCCCTCTCTTCACTGTTTGGATTGGGCGGCCTATTTATAGCTATGTCGTTCATTGTCGTCCCCCCGGCTCCCCGCCCTCATTCACAGTTTCGAAGCGCTTCGGCCCGGCAAGAAATCACAATGCACTGTAGGCGGGCGCCAAAGGGCTACTAATGCGATGCTACTGCTACATGAAGGGATACAAAGTGAAGTCGGTAAAGGTCTTCGCGAGCCTCCAGAATTGGATGTTCGCCGGCTCCCGACGCTGAAAAAGGTCCGTGATTAGGACTCTAGCATCCCCGCGATGGTTGGGC
This sequence comes from Cordyceps pruinosa, assembly GCA_003025255.1. Classification (NCBI taxonomy): domain Eukaryota; kingdom Fungi; phylum Ascomycota; class Sordariomycetes; order Hypocreales; family Cordycipitaceae; genus Cordyceps; species Cordyceps pruinosa. The sequence goes on along the minus strand of LUFD01001300.1, from coordinate 124,300 downwards.
GGGCAGAGCCTCGCTACAACCTACAGAACCATTGTCAGAGTGAACGATTTCTAGTATACTCTCATTCCAAGGTTCCCATCAAAGGAGCACGCAAATGCAACACCTCAGACCAGTGTAGTAGTCTTTCTAACCTCTACCTCCGGTGAAGTCATTGGCGGTCAAGTCGGCACCTTCCTAGTTTAGCTGTGCCAGCGACGACGGAGAGTCTTATCTGGGGATTCAACAGGATGAATATATAGAAAGCTAGAGGTAGCGCTGCGTATTTTCCTAACTTGTAGAGCCTTGAATTTAGGCCACGGAGCTGAGCATCTTCTGTTGTCTGCGCGCGGTTAAAGAAACCGTGCCGCAGCGATGTATCGGGAAGTTGTGATGGTACATCACTTGGCTGCCTGGTGACACTACGGAAAGAGGGGCGGCGCGAATGCAGCAGCAGGTTAGTACTCTGGATATGATAGACTATGTAGAAGTTTCTGTGTATACTGGGCCGTGGCTTGGCTCGCGTTCCCTTCTCTCATGTAACGTCAGACTGCTTGCATCGTGCCAGTGCCGCCCCCGGCCTAACTTCAACCCAGTTCGCATTATTGGTTGTCATCACAGTGTGAACATCAACGCAGGTGTGGCGAACCGGAATCATGAGGGCATCACGAGCCTAACAAAGACCCGACCAGCGGCAGATATGTACATGAAACCGGACTGAAGGTGATGATGTTCAGGGAAGAAGCTATCGATGGCTGTGGTAGTCACGAAGAGGCTCCCATGGCCCAGGCAGCCATTTGACGGACGTGCCTGCTACAGCCGGCACAGCCCGATAATACAGTGCTGAGAAGGTAACGTTTCTTCTTTTTTTGATACGCGGAAGCCTTTTCTAGGGGTTTCCAACTACCGAAGTTCCTGCTGTGGCATCGCCATCAGCGTGACAGCAGGTAGGTGCCTACCAGGACAGCCAATAAATAGGTCGCTTTCTCGATGGCCGCTTTGAAAATGTCATCCATCCAAACTGTCTCGCCCTCGTTGAAGAACTTCCTGCATTCTAGAGTAGAGCCCTTCGTCTTCGCGATCAAAAAGGTTATTGCCCGGGAAAACAACCTTGCGCAGCTTGTTTAATAAAGAGTTGAGTGGCTGATAGTGTGGCGTGCAGTTGTCGCTGACCGTTTTCATGAAGACTGTCTCATTTGCGATGACACCGAGTTTCATGCCGGCTAACTCCTCTGTATCGACGTAGTTCCACTTCTCGAAACGTGGGATAACCCTGCTCCGATCCGGGCCATCATAATGAAGGCATATCCAGAACAAAACCCAGAAGAATGACTCAAGATCGTGCATGAAGGAGTGCTGCTCGCCTAGAAGCGCCCCAATAGCCATAAACGCTCTCGTGCCGGTCTTTCCCTTTGCCCCTGAAGCACCTTCTCGCTGCTCTCTAATAGCAAGGTCAAGGTCTATCAAAAATGATGGCCAGGAAGGATTATTATTATCCTCATTAATCATAAGATTATTGACTGAGATGTCCCTGTGTAAGAAACCCGCCTTATATAGGGACTGATACCCTTTAATGCAGCCCTCTAATGCAGCAAGAAGAGCCGATGGACAGCTCGCCTTATAGATGGGCCTGCCATAATCACGAACAATAACACGTCGATGTATTCGGTTTTGCAGAAGCTGGCGGCCCCCCTTAACCGGGGATGTAGAACATGATCGTTTGCTGGGAGGCAGAGAGGCTCCAGTGCAGCTGCACGATCGCTTCCTACTAATGGCGCGGATGCTACGCCCACTTCTTTGGGCACCGGCAACAACCTTGGAGGACGCGGTTGAGCCTACAGAACGGTAATTTGTGGCCGTCGTAACATCAATGCCCTTTCGAATATTCCCCCTAACATCGTCGTCTCTCTCGCGAATGCGAACCGTGCCGTGCCAATAATATCGAGCCATGTTGATGACTCCTTTCGAAGTGACCTCGGATAGCAATTCGCCTTCCTCGTCACGTTCAGGATATTGCCACGAGTCCTTAATAACAAGGGGGGTTTCTGGGTGTCCTTCGCGGTAGGCTTTCCAACAAGTTGTCGCCCTGCCAGCTATGCAACGTGCTCGTTGCATCACCTTGTCAATGATGATCCGCTCCTTTAATCCATTCCGCTTAATCTCGATAAAGCGCTCCATGTTAAGTGTCGTCTTAATTGTCGAATCGAACCCAAGTTGCTCCTCGTCCATCCAGAGGAACCCAAGGATGGTGAATACGAACCGAAGCCCATCTACATTGATATCAAACTGCTCGGATGCAATACCACCTAGTCGATCAAACACCCATACTCTCATAAGCGATCCGCAAATAGTAAAGCCTATAACAAAGCAGCGAGTATCTTGGGCAGCTAGGACTTCCCTAGCATATCTCCCAAGATCAAGCCATGCCTCTGAAGCTTTGTCGGCGGAAGGGTTGCTCTTCAGTTCTCCTGGCACGAGGATCTGGGACCAGTGGCATCTTGAGCCCTTGGTTTGAGGGCCTTTCACAAACCCAACGTCCATCCTCCGCTCCCCCACAGAACCGTCAATCGGCTCGTTGGGCTGTGCTAATAGCCTGCGTTGATATCGATCGGTCGCATTTGACCCATGACTGTCCCCGGATGCGGCCAGTTTCTCGATGAAGTCGGCAAACCAGCTTAGCACATCATTTTGATTTGCATCTTCAGGCCACCCTTTCCAACCGCCCTCCCTAAAAAGGGGGTCACTACCTTGGAGGCATTGCTCGAAGAACGCCTGGGCGCTGGATTGGAGGTTGGAAACACCGTTAAAGTACGTGTCGTGGAAGTTAGGGAGCCCGACATACATAGGTCCAAGCTCCTCTTTTAGCACGTTATCGACATATTTACGGTGCTCGGATGAGTTTGCAAAGCTGCTAGTATTGCGCAGCCAAGGGGTTTGTTGAATCGAAGACGCTGTTAGTCGGGGCGGTGGTGTGGATTCGGTAACGGCATTGTAGACTCGATCCCAGATGACGGGGTCGTCTGGACTGTCGGCAAGGGCGGCTCTGAGAAGAGGCTTGACGCGGTCGGGGTCAAAGTCGGCGCCGGCGGTGGCGGAGATGAGCTGGAGGATATCGTCCCGAAGGGCACCACGGCCTGATTTCGAGCAGAGTAAGCCAGCGGCTGGAAGAGTTCGCAGCGCGAAAAGAAGGGGAAGCGTAAGATTTCGAAGCTCTGCACGTGGTAGGTTAGTAGGGATACGCAAATGACACCGACCCCGAGGGAAATCAATTACCTTCGTAGCCAAGCCGGTCAAGTGCGCCCAGCGAGCAGGAAGCACGGAAAACATCAAGCGCCCTCCCGATGGGGTTTTCTTGGATGATATTTGCTGCCGGCCGACCCGTCATACTTGAATGGCTTCTTGACGCGCTGACGGATGTTCTTGTGCTGGGCGAGCTTAACGCGCCTCGCGTTTTCGATGGCTACCAACCCAGGTCGGCAGAAGTTGTTCGCTGCTGAGTCAGGTGACGACGCCGCAGGGGAGAGGTTGACCTGATTAGACCGTGTCTTCGCAGGAAGCTCTAGTTTGATCCGTTGTAGAGACAGTAAGTCTGAGGTCGATAAAACCCAACCACGGGGAATTTACGGGAGAGAACGGGCATGGTTGAGTTGAGCGAGGGAGGGGTAATGAACCGGGCATCTGCAACCTCTGTGGCGCTGGTCAGGTACCTTAGTACCTACCTACCTAGGTAGGTAACACTAGTACCTCCTACCTAGGTACCTGCCTGGCATTAAATAAGCAGCAGGCCCCTTGCCAGCCGTTATCATGTATATATCTGCGTGGCTATATTACCGCTCCCGCGGACCATTGGCTGTTTGGTAGGGTGTATTAGTACAGGAGCAGAGCAATGGGGAGGCGGGCGGTGAAGGACACGATTGCTCTTGTTTGGGTTCTAACCTCGGGCATCAGGGTGCCGTTCAGAAGCATCAAAGGAAAAGTACTACTAAATTAATTAGGGCTATTACTTTTAAAAGTAAGTAAATTAAAGGGTAAAAAGGTTATTAATTAATTATTTTTATAAGTAAATTCTAACTATTTATCTCTTTACTAGCACTCGTAGTAATAGTAATTTCTAAATAATTTTAGTAGGGGCTTAAGTTAATAATTATAATAAGTAGGTAGGAATCCTAGCTATTATAATATTATATAATAGGAAAATATAATTAATTAAGTTACTATTATAAGATTAACTTTTATATTTTAATATATTAATAATATTAATATTATAACTACTACTTTATAAATGATAATTACTTTCTAACTTATATTAATATAGTATATTCTATTTATAGAAATTCTATAAAATAAACCATTTAACTAAATGTGTAGTATAAGATATATCCTCTTCTAATTAGGTAAACACCTAAGGATTTTAAGAACAATGAAATGTTACTGCAAGCTAGTGTTTGATAGGGTTCGTTGAACGCATTGGTTAGTAGTTGTCTGTTCTTCCCCAGGCAAGCCGAGGCACGGCTTGCTGAAAGGTGTGGAGGCCTATTAGAGTGTGACTATTAAAGACAGCCCTAGCGGCTCACTTATGTGAATTCACACTGCGTGCGTATCACTGCTAGTCAAGAAGCCTCCAGGCGACGCTCATAACGATGTTATTTCGATGCCTTGATGTTAAATGACAGCAGTTTTGCATAGTAATGCTGTGCTTTAATAAGCTTCGCACTTACCAGACTCAAGCGAGCAGGGGAGCGGTAAAGGTGGATTAGACCGACTAAGACGCTAGCCAATCAAAGCCACGAGGTTACACGGAATGCAAAACTTCAATCTTTTCTACTTGCAGTTTCATTTCAACTTTCACATACCTATCGTGACTACACTCATGACGAGCACTTACGGTATTGGTCATCTAAGCAACGATGTCGCACCCTCAAAGCTAGCTTCTATCTCTCATTTATACGAGCAATAAAACGCTTACACTCACTACAGACAGGTCTGCTCACCATAATAACCGCTTCTCTAACTAATATCTCCGGCCGAACAGCCCACAGCTTCCTAAGTTTTAGCTTCCTCTCCCTTACCTCCTCCTTTTGTTCCTCCTCTAGTCGTCGTTACGCAACCATGTCTTCTATTAACACTCCTATTATAAATTACTTAAGCAGGTCCGTAATTTTAAGATCTATTTCTCCTAGCCCCCGAATCTCCGTCTTAAGAAACACGTGCCAGTTAACAAAATATGCAATTAGCTGCTTCTCTACATAGCATGCTTCCCACTAACCCACTACACCATGATCATACGTATGAGGTCGAAGCTCAAACTCGAGGAGCGCACATAAGTCCAACACCTTAGTTATCCACTCTCGACTAGCGATATGAATCACTTCATTCTCTCCGTGGCCCTAGCCACTCATAGCTGCAACATCTGTAAAACCCTGCCCGCGATGCAGGCTAGCAACGGTCTTCCATTCGCTCGGTAGGCTGAACTAAGTCGTCAACGAGACAAACAGGTGGCTCTATCTGCTGCCATGCTCAAATGCGAACCCTTCTAACTGCGGAGGCTAATGGCTCGGCGCTTCATCATCTAACAGCCGGACAATGTGCTCGCGGTCGAGATCACGGGTGTACGAGTCCTCCTTGTATACGAATGTCCCTTTCAAAAGTCCTGTCTTGCAGGGATTCGCGTGCAGGGGTCGTATTAGTCAATAAGGGGCTAGCCCTATATAATTTCTATAGCCTTATCCCCTTCCCTCCTTATACTTATTACCTCCTTCTAGCTTAATAATAGTCTTTACGTGACGTGGTAGGCGTTTAATCTAGGCTTAGATTAATAATTAAGGTATCTCTTCCTAGGCTTTTTACTATATAGAGAGAGCCTCTTAACAGCTCTTTAAAGTACCTCTTCTTATAGTATTCCTCTTTAAATAAGGCTAAACTAGCTTAATAAGGTTAAGATTAGGGCTATTACCTAGCTAGGGTAGCTATTAAATATTATAATAATTATAGATATATTATTAAATATAGTAGCTATAAGCTAGAGCCTTATCCTTTTAAATAACTATATTAGACCTTATAACCTAGTAGGCCTTTATAAAAGGTAGTAACTTTAATATTAGGACCTTTATTTAATAGGTATACTAGTTAATACTACCCTTCTTCCCTCTTATAAGCTTCCTAGTTTATTAATTCTATTACTATTAAGGCTACCTACTAGGCTTCTTTTAAAGCCCTAGGTAGGCTATTTATATATTTATTTCTTACACCTTTTAAGCTAGTAGCTCTAGCTTAATATTTAATTATTTAATTAAAGCCTTAGCTAGGTATTAATCCTATATTAATTCTAATAGCTAATAGTAATAAGGACCTTTCTTATTATATAAAAAATAACCCTAGAATATAAATTTAGAAGACCCCTTTTAATACTCCTTAATATAACTTTAAAAGAACACTTCTTCTAGCTTCTACTATAACCTATAGCCTCCCTAGTAATAAAGTAAGATAATAGAGGTCTTATTAAACTAAATAACCTTCTTCTAATCTTTAAGGGACTAATTCTCTTACTCCTAATACTACTAAAGTCTTTTATTTTTTATTCTCTAAGTTAATCTAGGCTTCCTTATTAACTTAGTCTTCTAAAAGCTAGCTCTTTTAAGGATATACTAGATAGTACTTACTAAGATTAGTATTCTAGTATTAATTAACTTACTAGTTAGTATATTATAGGTCTTCTCTTAGCTATACTTATTAAGCTAGACTTTTATTAGGATAGCTACCTTATTAAGGGCTTATTTTAACGGCTAGTTACTACG
>LUFD01001300.1:92219-117411 GCA_003025255.1 Cordyceps pruinosa | reverse complement strand
TAGATATAGTTAACTATATAGGTCGAGACCCTTATAAAATTAGCTATTTCTATTAAGGATTTACTTATAAAGGGCGCCTTTAACATCACAATAGCGGCTCTAATAGTAATATTAGTATAGCCTTATTAGCTAGCTTAATTAGCTAGCTAGCTAGTCTACTAGCTAGCTTTATCTATTATGGGTTGATTAGGTTAATTAGGCTAGGTTTAGGAGAGAGGGGGCGGATGCCATATAATTTAGGTGGGCTAACCCCGCTGCCGACTTCGCAGGGGACCCCTGCACGCGAATCCCTACAAGACAGGACTTTTGAAAGGGACCTCCGTATAGGCTCGCCAGTTAAACCACCTACACGCATCCTTCGAGCTCTTGCATTTCTCTTTGTCGGCTTGGCGAAGTCTGCTGCGAGTTGGAGGCTGCCGTTATAGATGCATTGTAGCGATTTGTCTGCGCCGTGCTGTAAAAGGATCTGCACATTCTCCAACCGGCCCTAAAATGCTGCTTCCATGAGCGGAGTTCGGCCGTTGACATCTGCAGCGTTGACATCAGCGCCCTTTGTGACAAGGAGACGAATCATCTCGGGATACTGCTCCGCAGCGGCCATGTGTAGAGCTGTTTCCCCAGACGTGCAGTCCTCGGGTTGCGTGGAATATGCTTCGTCGTCATAACTGACAGACAGATCGCTGGCAAGTCCAACCCAAGATTCAACTCCGTGAAGAAAAATATGCGCCTCCGAAGAGGTCTCAATATAATTTCTCACATATTTCACATTACCCCTCACCATTTCTAACATAACCCAAGTAATTACCTCGATTGAAAAGTCTTCAAATATCGTTACCTTTTCTGTCGCACTAGTCCATTTTGCCCTCTTATCAACTCGTTCTCGGAATGAGCGCCGAAGCCTCTCAATCTGATCACTAGGTGCCAAATCCTCTTGATCAACTAGACCGTTACCCGTAATGAACCGAAAACGCTCCTTATCAATCTCGTAGCCTAGAAGTGGCGGGCTGATGGCAAATTGAACGTGGTACGTCGGCGTTGGTGATGTTTCGGTTCGTGGCACACCACAATGAGCTACCCGTAACTGTCCTTCATATTTGCCCGTGAAGCCATGGCGATGACTTTCGGAGCACCAAGGACAAAGAACCTGCATTGTCTCGTCATCCCACCACTGCACTCTTGCTATCGGAATCGGTTCTTCGCTCGCCATTCCAGCGTCAAAAGTCGAAAAGATTCTCAGGAGCTGTTGCAATGGCTGCCTTGGAGTGAGACTTCCCCGCGTTGAATTCCAAATTCGCTGTCCCTCTTCACCGCCTTCCCTTTCAGGAAGCCCCCACTCTCCGCGCCAGCCGCTACAAAGATTCCATAGTCTAAGTTATCTGGCTGGCTGGATTGATACCTACATTTAGCTGTTAAAGCCCTGTATCCCACGAGGCATTTATTACGCCAGGGTCTCTCTCGTTACGACGACTAACAAGTCGAATGGCTCAAAAATTGATAAGCCCGACCGGGTCCTCCTCCGCGCCGTCCGCGTTGCGCGCCCGTTTCGCGACTGGGTTGGCTATCACGTCTCGGCCTTCTGCATGGGGGCTGGGTTCGTCGAGCCTTCGATGTTATGTGACAGCGCATCTCTGACCAACAAATTGCCCGACCGGGCTGCGAGATAGACTGGCGTTGAGCCATCCGCAGCCTCCGCCAGCACGTCCGCACCGCTGCTCAACAGCAGCCGTACCGTTTCCAAGCGTTCCTGCGCCACGGCAATGTGCAGCGCCGTCTCGCCGCGGCTCGTCCGGGCCTCGATGTTGCATTCTCTCTTCAGCAGAAACCGCACAGCGGCGGTGTTGCCGCCCCGGCACGCTTCATGGAAAAGCGTCGTGCGCTGTCCCGGCCTCTGACACAGGCCCGACGGGTGCCTGGCACACGACATCGGTTCATCAATCTCCTCGGTGCCACGGCAGGCAGCTAAATGGAATGCTATCCGGCCATCGGCGTCGCAGATTGTGGGATCCGCGCCATACCTGAGGAGAACGGCGACCTTGCTCAAGTCACCCTGAGTGCACGCAACATGCAACGCTGTCTCCCTGTTGCAGCTGGAGACTTCGTTGGGGTCCACGCCTGTGACGAGAAGGCTATGCATCAGCCGTGCACAGCCTCGGCGAGTTGCGTAGTGAAGCATGGAAGTGTATTCGAACTCTCTGGGCATCCTGGTAACATTGGCTCCTCGACGGCGGAGCTCACTGACCGTGCATGGGTCCAGCGCCATAACGGCATTCTGAAGAGCAGTGCATCCGTTTGGCAGCGGGACGTCAATAGGCACGGCGAATTCTCGCAGTAAGAGGGACACGATTGCCGGCCTTGCCTGACTTATGGCGGCTTGCAAATGCCCAGCATGGTCATCTCTATCGAAACACTCGTGTAGCACAACCTTCAGTAGTTGGTCGCGGTCGAGTCGGCTGATGTTCTCGGAGAAGAGTCTTTCCCCAACAGAACGTTTGTCGCGCAGTAGTACCTTGTCGGACCTGAGAAGCAGTTCTAGATGTTCACTAGAGCGACAATAAGGAGAAACATTTACCGCGAGCATCAACGGTGTCAAGCCGCCGTCCGCGGGCACGTTGGGGTCGAAGCCGCCTCGCTCAAGCAAGAGTTGCGTAAGGGGGTATGCGTTGTCCTGCCGTATCGCCTTCTCAAACAGCGTATATGAGAACTGAGTTATGTCAATCGAATCAAGTTTGTTGCTGTCGATAATGGCTTCTGCAAAGGTGTTGCCGCATCGAGAAATGGCTTCCACGAGCGCGTGCGCGACGGACTTGTCTCTCGGGGGCGTCGACCTCAGGAGGTACTGGAATATGTCCATCGTTTCCCATGATACGGCTTTCACGAGAGCTTCCCTACCGAGCTGGTCCCGCACTCCAATTTTTATCCCGGCAGTTTCGACCAGGAACTCTACCACCTCGAGGCTTCTAGAGCATATGGCAGCATGTAGCACGTCGCCGTGGTAGCGTCCATCTGTCGCAAGGTCGTAGCCGATCTGGTGCAGATACTCCAGCACTTTCAAATGCCCCTCGGCGGCAGCAGTCGATGCGACAGTCTTGTACTCATACCAGCAAGCTTCCCAGTTGGGCTTTGCGTCATTGCTTAACAGGATTTGGACGATTTCCAAGTGGCCCTCCCATGTCGCAATGAAAAGGGGACTTCGGTCACAGTGGTAAACTGGCACTGGCGTTCGACCATTGTAATTTTCGTCAGAATAGTCTTGACAATTGGACTCTAACATCCCCTCGTCTAGCTTGGCACCAGCAGAAATTGCTTTGCGAGCGGTGCCAGGGCTGCCGTGGAAAGCGGACCAGAGCAAGCTCTCCGAATATGCTGCAGCCGCATCTCTCTCGTAGAGGTACTTCTCAGCAGCTTGAAAGGGATACTTATTCACGAGGCAGAGGTGGCTCAAGTCGGACTTTGGCAGGTATTCGCAAATCAGGCCTATGAGCTCATTTGGTAGCTTGAGGATTGGGCTCATGCTGCCCCGGAGCTCTGCTGCTTTGCGGCTTTGAACCGGCAATTTATACGATGGTGTTTTGCGTTTTGCGGAGCGCATGGTGGTGATGGATATGAAGATGCAGGAGAAGAGTCGGAAAACTACACGTTGCCGCCGAAGGCCCCTTTGAAGACTGTACAAGTACACGTTGTCGCCGCCTTTCAAGGCTGTACAACTGCACGTTGCCGCCCAACGCTTTTGGTTGGCCTCAGTCTCCTTTTGTGCGACTCCTCCGGGCTCAACTGCGTCACCTCCTGCCTACCCAGAACTGCAGGCAGAAATAAGGCATGCACGGCGGGCGATGAATGCGGATCCGGGCCGCAATTACTAAAGTTGCCGCTGTTGCAGCGAAGCACTGTGTGAGCAGGCAGCCTTCATCCATCTCCGCGGACAGCCCCTTGTTCGCTGGCAGTCGATCAGGAGTGGTTAATGTCATGGATTCTCATTCACTGGGTAGTTTAGATGAAACACTAGTGGAGCCAAGAAACTAGACGCGCTTACTTTCATTATTTCCTGCTCTGCAGCAATTCAAACCCCTTGATCAGCCGGCCAGAATGAGAAACTCGGGTCCAGCTCACCGATATCGTACCAACCACAAATGTCATCAAAGTCCCGGATAGCTGAGAAAACATCACTATTCGATGAGCTTGTCAGTCCGCCAGAGCTTTCATTTCCTTGGGCAGACGTAGCAGAGTGTGAAGAGCCAGAGGTATCCCTCGAGGCGACGTGCGGCTCAATACCTAGAACATGTTTCGCTATCGTCTGGATCTGCGAAACGTTGCGCGATATTCTCGGCCACAACTCGCCCAAGTGCTTCAAGCACCCTATGGTGAGACGGATCTGGTCCCGCGCAATGGCTAGCTCGTTGCCTCTCAACAGAAATTTGCAAGCAGACAGGAGAGCGAGAGTGCCCTCGCTGATCATGCAGGTACAGAACGGCGTATGGTTGAAAGGGCGAGACGGGAGGGCCAGGAGGCGAATTTGCGATTCTACCGACCGCAGCACCCGTACCGTGTGCACATTGATGTGCTCGGGGGTTGGGCCGTCGGGCGCGGGATCTCTGGCGCAGCTCGAGATGTCTTCCACTGCGTTGAACTTGAGATCTGAGAGTGGCCGGTGGAAACCAACCATGACGCTACTGATATTAGTACAGGCCGTTCTCAGGTTCATTGAGACGGAGGAGGCTTCGTACACATGTATAAGGTGGTGCGCCTGGAACAAAAGCTCGTCAATGTCGCCGTTGGGCAGCATGACTTGCTTTTTGGATTTCGGTAATAGAAGCATCCAGCTGTCCAATATAGAATCTGCAGCATGAATAATATCGTCTGGACTCTTGCGATGATCGTTTCCCAGAGAAGCCTCCTTGGCCAGGTGTGCGCACCGAGCGGCCCCAATGAGATACGCAAAGGATGAGAACGGCTTCTCTTCCTCGTCAAACTCTCTGCAATCCCATTCGCGCAGCGTTTTTGGTTCGGGGATATTCTGTAGATGTTAATGTCAGCTGTTTGAAAGAAGACTGTATCGGCAGTATTTGGGTGAAGCACTCACTCCTGATTCATATTGGGCTTCATCACAGGGTAGGTCAACGGTCGCATCTACACGCATGACCGAAAACCCCGTGTTTCCGAGGGTGCCTGCATAGAAGGCATCAAATAGATACACGGTCCACCAAGTCCGTCTCCAGCACTCAGCTAGGACAGTGTTCTGATTGCTGTTGGCGACCGCAAACTCTCTCTCAAACGCCTTGAGCTCGAGGGCGAGCTCTACCGCTTTCCCCATCTCACCTTGAGATTTGTCTTTCTGATCTCGCCAAAAGAGTGCTGCCGAGTACAACAAATAACATTGGATACGGATCGGATCCGTCTTCAGCAACAACTCGATTTTACTCTCCGCCTCATTTTGCTGGGTGGTAGACCATTCCTGGTGTAGGTATAAATTTCCTATAAGCCTGAGAACGGCGATAAGTGGCTCGAGTCTTGGTCTCCAGCTTAGATCATTCAGGAAAGCGGCCAAATAGCGTCGAGGTAGAATCACGGGATGGAATTTGTGGAAATTTTGGTAATACGCTTCGATGAGCGGATCCTTTCCGAATTCGCATTGGGTATTGATGGAGCGTCGTCTTGAGCGTCCTTCTCTATAGTCCTTAGGAGGCGACCAGGAGTCGGGTGAGGTCTGAGCTGGAGAGGTGTAAGGCAACACGCTGGTTGGCGGCAGCCCCTCAATCGCAGGCGGCGTAATGAGGGCAGAAATATATTCGTCAATCTGGCTTGTGGTACTTGGTGTTTGATGACGCCGCGGAATATCTTCCCTTGCGCTGTTCGCACCCCGGCGAGATTTCGTGTACTGGCATTGACGATCTGCCTCAGTGCAGCGGGTACATTGTGGCTTCTTGGCGTCGCATTTCTGATGGCGAGAGCGGCAAGACAGACATGCTAAAGAGGAGCGTGTCAGAAATTGCTTGCGTACTTGCGACATTGCTCCAAGCTGTTATCCGGATTCTGTCATGTTAGATGCACGAGGAAGAGAGCTTCTCAACAAGCAACGCATAGCTATCTGTCTGATACGGTGGGTCACCGGACTAGTGCCGCGATGTCGGGTATGCGGGTATTCGGGTATGCGCCCGATCAGTGGCCAGTTGTACTGGTAAGAGTCTATTGTCGTTATGAAACGGGGATTGCGAGCAAGGGGAGAGATCAGCCGATATAAGATATAGAGAACCAATCCCAATAACGACCGAATTATGATGAATAACGGATAGATATACAGCAACAAGCTTATAGCTTCAGCCCGACCTTGCATCATTCCGTCGGGCGACGGCGCGGGTAGCTCATGCGGCTTGGAGCAGAGATGCTTCCAACAACGAGCTAGTGTCAATAACTGAGTCTTTGAAACAATTGGGCCTAGCCTTGGTAATAGGCGATCTACTTCGCCGATGCTCATGTATAAATGGGCGCGCGTTGCGGCTGTATCTGATGACAGCTACCACACTTCACTTTTAGCCCAAACCTTTTTTCAACCAGATCAAGGTATTGGAATCGCACCAACATGCCTCAACGCATCCTTATTATTGGAACCGGGTTCGCGGGCCTATGGAGTGCCCTGTCCGCGAAACGCCTTCTGCAGGCTCACAACAAAGAAGACCATGTCGAGGTTGTTGTCTTGGCCCCGAAACCGTCTCTTGTGGTGCGGCCTCGGCTGTATGAGGACAAACCGTCGGCCATGGTGCACGATCTTGGGCCCTTGTTTCAAGCCACAAACATCCATTTCATACAGGGAGTTGTCCAGGTTATTGACACTTCCAAAAGCACCGTTGTCTATGCCTCGGAGGCTACCGGAGCCACTACGCTTGGCTACGACCGGCTCGTCTTAGCTGCTGGCAGCTCAGTCGTGCACCCCAAGGGTGTTGAAGGGCTGACAGAGTATGCGTTTGACATTGACTCCATCGAATCCGCGGCGAAGCTCGATCTCCATCTTCACAATCGCCAGAATTTGCCCCAGAGCGATGGCCGCGACACTGTGGTCGTGTGCGGCGCTGGTTTCACGGGCATCGAACTCGCCACAGAACTTCCCCTGCGCGTCGGCCCCGGTGTGCGGATTGTCTTGGTTGATGGCTCTAACGAGGTTGGATCACAGCTCGGCCCAGGACCTCGTCCCGCCATCACCGAAGCCCTGCAGAAACTGAACATCGAGGTCAAGCTCGGATCGGGCATCGCGAGCATCGACAAAACTGGTGTGACGCTGATCTCGGGAGAGCGTATTAACACCCCGACAGCGATATGGACGGCTGGCGTCAAAGCCACACCTCTGACGCAGCAAATCGCGGGGGAGAAAGATGCTCTGGGCCGCGTGTGTGTGGACGCGACGCTCTGCGTGCCGTCCGCAAAAGAAGTGTTCGTCACTGGCGATGCAGCTCACGTTCTCGCTGACCCTGCTGGGAATTTGGCCTTGATGTCCTGCCAGCACGCACTGCTTCTTGGCCGCGTTTCTGGGTTCAATGCGGCGGCGGACTTGATTCACGCGCCCCGGATCGACTATTCCCAGGCTGCCTACAACTGCTGCCTCGACTTGGGCGCGCATGGCGCAATCATCTGCCGGGGCTGGGAGAGGGACGTCATGTTAGATGGGGATTTGGCAAAACGGGTGAAAAAGCATATCAACGGCACTTTGATTTACCCTCCCGCAGACCCCGCTGAAGCTCTTGCAGCCGCCGACCCTGCGCTCTACGGGAATTCGGACGAGTTGTTTAAGCAGATGATTACGGCAATCCAAGCTGCCGGCTAGGCTATGACGATGCACCGCATTACAATGAGGCCCAAATGGATCTCGGGTTATTCCGCACGTTTTGGCGCTGACACGGCATGTATACAGCCACTTGCGAGCAGGATGACGAAACGGTTCAACTGCGACCAGGGGCTCAGCATACACTCAGTATGAGTTGTAGAGGAATGAAAGATAGATAATATACACGATGAATGTGCTGCGAAAATATGTACAACTGTCTCCAGGATATGAAGCGTGAGTCCACCCACTCCAGGCCTGCTGCTCCAGTATTAGGAAGTTCCTATGGCTCCCTTCACAGTGTCGCCAAATGACCACCCCTTGGAGCCATCCCAGTTAATAGACCATGTCATCAGACCTTTTAGCGCGCCACCGTAATGAGAAAGTACTTGTGCCACGTTACCCGTGGACATGTAGCCGCCGCCCGCGCCGGGTTGAGCCGGGAGTCCGGGCACCTGCTTATCATAAGGGACCTTGATTGTCACGCCCTGCACGGTAAGGCCCTTGTTTAAGCAGTCGGTTTGGGCAATGAATCCTTGCGTAGTGCCAGCTTCGTACGAGTCGCCGGAGCAGCCGTACATGGCGCCGTTGTAGTACTGCATGTTCAGCCACCAGAGACGGCCGTTGTCGACGTACTTCTTGATGATGGGGAGATAGGAGCCCCAGATGGACCCGTACGTCACGCTACCCCCGGTAACGTATGCTGTCTCCGGCGCCATGGTCAGGCCAAAGTTGGAAGGCATCTGCGCCAGGACGCCGTCTATGACTCGGATCAAGTTGCTCTGCGAGGTGGACAGGGTGTTGATGTTTCCGCTGCCTGTGAGGCCGGATTCAATGTCGATATCGATGCCGTCAAAGTTGTACTTTTTCAGAATGGGCACAATGGTAGAGATGAACTTGTCAGCAACGGATGACTGGCTGAGATCGATGGCGGCGGTAGCGCCGCCAATCGACATCAAAATCGTAGCTCCCGCCGCCTTGGCCTGACACATCGCCGCTGGCGTCGCCACTTTGACGTTTGTATCCATGCCGTCCTCCCACAGCGCCGTGCCGTCAGGCAGGATCACTGGGAAAGCGGCATTGATCACGTTATATCCGTGCTGGCGAATGACGGGGTTCTGAATCGGCGTCCAGCCGAACGGCGGGTGAACGCCGTTCTTGGCCCCGTCCCAGTTCTCCCAATAGCCCTGGAGTACTTTTCCTGCAGGTCTTCCCTTTGTTGCGCATGTGTCGGCGCGTGGTGCCAAGGGCGAAGCAGAAACCCTGGCTGATGCCAGCAGCGGGAGGAGCGCAAGGCTGGTTTGAAGAAATGCCACCATGATCAACAGTGTCTTACAGAAAGTAGATGGTGTAGAAAATCGGAAAGAAATTGGCTAAAATACCCTTCTTAACCAGGAGAGGTGCTGAAATGTATTGATTGTAATATAGACTACTTGATCTCGAGGCCTGGGAGAATTGTCGTGTCTATTTATTCGCCTGGTCAATGTTCCGCATCATGAGCCAGCGGGAACCAGGTCAAGGCAATGGTAGCATCCCTGTGACCTCTTCGCCCCGATCATGCGCCTGCCTCTGGGCACGGTTTTCAGTACCACCGCACAAAGCCCAGGGAAGTAACGTGGGATCCATTGCGGCGTACAACACCAGTATTGCTTGGCCATGGTGTCTTATTCGGCCGCACAATCGTGGCCAAGCGAGCGAGTTTGTCTTCGAAGCACCCCACATGAGCTCTGCATGCAAGGGGAATCACGTTTCAGCAAAAGGTGGCTCGTGATTGATGTGCCAGCGAATTGCCCAGAAAGGCATGTAGTAGCTCTTTAGCTCGGCTCATGCTGACGGGTGGCACACCGGTTTGCCTTCTAGTTCCACTGTCAAAGAGCGTCCCGTCTCACAGGGCCGATTCAATTCGTCTTTGCGGGGTGAAGTTCATGCCATATTCCGCGCCTAGTGTAGGACTCGAGAACCTTTGTCAAGGTGCCAGAGTAAGAATCCCGCGAAATGTATAGATGTGCTCATCCCATTGGATAGCTAGTACATGCAGCCTATATCCCTGAGGGAGAATGAGAACAAGCACATGTTCTATTGTCTCGCTTCCAGTTCCAGATGTCTTCTTCTAGAAGAACTTCCGGTATTCGACCCACGTACCCAGGGCGCACCTCTGGTACCAGCGGGCATGTGAGCTTGGCAGGCTTTATCGTTACTTTCCAACTTGGGAGTCTGTGAAACAAGCCGCTTTATTTGGACAGAGCGGTCGGAGGTCATGTCCCAAAGAAGCCACGTTGTAGTATTTAGATCGGGGAGGGTAACTTAGCGCAGAACCAGGTCACACGTTTCCGCCCGATATTTTGAGCTGAGCCATTTCTAGTCGTCGGCCTGTACTCAATATCGGTGCTTCTACTGGCGGTACCAACACTCGTTAGACGAACGTGGGGGTGGAACATTTCTAGCAGAGCTCTTCTCGGCTGCTCGCCGATTTCGCTGGCGAAGTTGCACTACTGACCTCAGTGAAAATTGTTCTCTTCTCTTCCATCTGTCCGAGTGTAATGGGTGGCACACAGCGCCATACCCCGGCTGCGTCAACTGAACTAGTTAGTATTGTGACATGCAACAGTCGCCAGTGAGCTTCAGTTGTCACCGGTCTTGGGGCTGGTGAGCAGCAGGAAAATGACCACAGCGAAAATGGCGAATTTCATGCATATCTATCTCAATACCACATGGAAAGATATTTCGATCCTCCGAGCCCGATGAGGGAGCGGGCGAAACCAATCAAGATATACGCGTGTATACACAATGGAAACCCGCACTTTCGAGGTTGCTTGCGTGTGGTTATTTCACATTGCATCAGGCCAGTTTTTGTGGCGAGTTCTGGTTCTGCAATCTACCTGGCTATGCAGGCAAGTACCTAGCACAGCTGTAGTTGAGGGCGAGGCGCGCGACGATAAACGGCTTTATCCGGCGTAACTTGTAATGACGAGCTTGGATATTTCCCATATATTCATCATTCCCTCCCGCGATCCCGAATGACTGCTGACGCGGTCGCTCGTCCCCGAGCTCCCCGACCTCAGGCAGCTAACCGGGTCGGATTTTCACACTTCATCCCATGTACGTAGACGTGTGGTGGCTTACAAAGCGATTTGAAATGCCCTGTACTACTAGTCGCTAGTAATTCGTGATACATACATAACCAGGCAGGAACTTTTGCTGCCGACCCGAGCCGAAGTTGATGCTGATGCGGCCTGCATCGGGGAGACCGGGGAAGTGGTCGGCTCAGCGAGAGGATCAAGCCACGTTCAAGTGACAACGCAGCAGTATATTGTCGTGATATAGAGAAATATATATCGCTGCATTTGTAAATATCCAGGACAGAGGCAAACAATTTATCCAGAGCATCTCCATATTCAGTAAGCTCAACACCCAGCATGGCGACTTCCAGCAACCTCTGTGTCTGCGTGACTTGCGGGACCCAGTACGGCTTCCCGTACGAAGAGAGACCTCCTACATGCCGCATGTGCGATGTACAGCGAACCCAAGACTCCCTCCAAGTGGCGTCGCGCACTGACATTGCTGCCAGGAACCGCGCCAGTTTGTGCCGCCGTCCGGCCAGTCATGGACCACTCTTGCCCGGATGCAGACGCGCTGCAGAAACGAGATCAGGCAGGACACGGTCGACGGTCGCATTTGGTCCATCTTCTCCAGCCCCCAGTTTGCTATTGGACAGCGCGCCATCTTCATCGAAACGGAGGCTGGCAACGTCTTGTGGGACTGTATCAGTCTCCTTGACTCGCACACGATTGAGTTTATCAAGGCGAGGGGTGGCTTGAAGGCGATTGCCATCTCGCACCCCCATTTTTACAGCACACATCTGGAATGGGCGCGCGAGTTCGACTGTCCCGTCTACCTTGCTGAAGAAGACCGTGAGTGGATCAATCGTGATGATGATTATGGTCATCGGAGGTTTGTAAGTGGCTTGACGCTAGAGATACTCCCTGGCGTGAATGTCGTCAAGCTTGGTGGTCACTTTCCTGGAAGTTCGGCCCTCCACTGGAACAAGAATCTTGTAAGTATTGCACGGCGCGGAGCCTCCGTGCCCATTCGTCGCGCTTTGTATTCCAGATTCTCTCCTTAGCTCACTGTACCGCCTCCGTCACTGGTTCTCCTTACTTATATCGCTGTTCTCGAAGCTGATTCCATGCTGCTAGTTTGTTGGTGACTCAATTGGAGTCTCACAGGTAAGTCAGTTTAGTGCGTCATGTTGAGTCAAAGCTAATAATACATTCCCCAGTCCGGCTTGGTTCGCTCCCACCACAACAGAAAGCATCAGACATTCTTCTTTCACTATGCGTTTCCGAATTTCATCCCACTAGGCCCTACCGCAATGTTTGAGATGTGGAAAAGGCTAGAAAGGTGGGATTTCACGAGCGTCTTCTCTTTGTTTTACCGGACGACTGTTCGCGACCCTGATGTCAAATCCATGGTGCTGCACAGTATGCAGCGTCAAGCCCGCCACCAAGAAAACAGCGGCCACCCACTGTTGGGTGAGATATGGAAAAGCAAGATCTAACATCTACTCCACTAGCCTAGCTTTGTCTCCTGATGAAATTATACACGATGTTGTTATATTTACAGTGGTAGTGTTAGTGAATCGAAAGTCGAAGCGTCGAACAGCTCAGCGGCCAAGTAAGGCCCAAGGCCACTCTGGTCGTCCAGCAGGTCTACCATGCCCATAAAATAGTCGCCATCCAGCTGGTTAAATGCACTCGGTTCCTCAGTTGGGAAGTCGGCAATGTCAGAATCAGCTAGCAAGAAAGAATTGAAGTCAGTAATGGCCATGGGTGAGGGGGGAGCACCACGCGACGTACATCGATAATCCTGTAGCTGAGACAAATATCGAATATATTTGACGCATCTCTTCACGAGAGGATTGCTGTTGTCCAGGTTCTCGAGCGCGTCTGCCGCCTTCACAAGATTCAAGCGGCCTTCGGCCACCACAGTTTGTGCATTCACGCGGTGACTGTGCCGGGCGCAAAGCATGCCACCGCAGACCATAAGTGCGGCAGTAAAAACTGCAATACAATTTTAGCAGCGTTGAAGTGATATGAATAATATCCGGTAACGTACCATAATACAGCGTAAAGAACCACACGCCAAGGTTGCTGTCCTCCACTGGGCCACCCCCAAAGACGGATGCAGCCATCCCAATTGTCTCCTCTGCGGAAGATATACATTCAAAAGCTTCTGCCATGGCGAGCTGTGTTGTGTACGGAAGGTCCATATCGTGCCTTCCATTGATCTTGGATAGATACTTGAGCGTAACGCATAGCAAGGGCCGGTGAATAAATATTGAGATACTGTGATATCTTACCGTTGTGATGGCGCGCAGTTTATTCATCCGGGAGCTGTGTTTCAGCTCTGGCGAAGTACTTGTCAGTAGCGAAAAGGCAGCCGGCAGGGTGTCGGCCCATTTCCGCAGCTTTTGCCGTAATGTGCTGGCAGTTTGGAGCATAGAGACTTCATCTTCGGTTATATCTGTTCCGATGTTCCCGTTGTACTGTGCTTCAATCGAGAGCCCCATGATCTGGTACAACTGAACGGAGAGGGACAGGAAATCAGTCGCCACTTGCGCCGCATCAGGCTCATCGGTGAGATGAACGTTTTCTGGGGAGGGCCATGGCTGCGGCAGGCGAACTGTCATATGCGCGGGCGGGATTGCGACAGGACGGCCAAACGTAGCGCTCAGAACGGTGTCCAGGCAGTAGATGGTGTCCCAGGTTCGGATTCTCATCTCTTGTACGATTTCGTCCAGCTGCCGCCCAACCCTATCATTATGCAAGCCCAGTGCTATCGCGCTTCTCACCAACAGGCCATGCACGCTCCAGGCCTCTCCAGCCTGCGGCGTGCCTTGAAGATATAGCGCCTGCAGAAGCAGGAACTGGACAATGTCAAGGCTGACGGTCCGCAGGCAAGACGCGCCGCACAACGACATTGCTCTCCTGTAGTAGACCAGTGACTCTTGGAAGCACTGTTTCGACGTTTTCCCCTGTTTTCGGTTGATGTTGCTCGCGATGGCGAAGATCAGGTTGAGTTCGCCCAGCCAAGTTTGCCGAACTTTATTGAAGCCACTCGCTTTGAAGGCATTGTAGGTCTGTCGAAAGGTGGCCTCATGCAGAAACGGGAATAGAAGCCCCATTGTGTTGAAATAGCGATTAATCATGACCTCCATGTCGCCTACGCTCGGCAGCCGCGATGACGTCGCCAGCGATTGCGGCGTTGTCGGCAAGGCTCCGAGGGGGGAGTGTTCCGAGGAGAGTATCGTCCCGCGTTTCCCATCGGCACTATCGCCCTTGCTGAGCTGGGGTCCTTCCGGCTTTTTGACGCCCCAGATGGCCGAGACGGATCCCAGAAGATAGCGGACGAAGCCGATATTCGACGACTCGCCAAAGTAAGCTGCGGCGCGCTCATCGACAAAGGTGATGGCTAGCCCGTCTGTTCTGGCCTCGGTCTCACTCTCTGAATCGCCAGAGGCGATGACGGAAGCATCAATCTCGGTGCCATCATTCACGGGCGCATCTCGTAATGGCAAGGTGCTTCCTGGCAGCTCATCGTAGGGGTCTCGGATCGGGGCACAGGAAGACAGATGCCCTGTCAACAAGTCATCGTGCCTTTGTAGGAGATGCTCCACTTTCTTGAGACGTTGCTCAAGCCCTGAGACATAATCCTTTTGCACAATAATGTTTGTCGTGGAGTCTGGCGCGTCATACTGACATTCAAACCCCAGCTGCTGGCACGTCGAACACGTGGGTCGTCGTCCATCACATCTAGAGCGAGCGGTAAGCCGGGCCGGTTCAACTGGCTGGACGTGCGGGTGCACTCTACCTAGACTTCCTGGTACGGCAAGACGTACATGCAAGAGCAATGCGACGGCGCTTCGAGCCCGTCGCAGGGGCGAGCGAGTCTGCCATGGCGCGCGGGGAGTTTGGGGAGAGGACGGGAGAAGCTGTTCCAGTGGATACGGGCTCCGAATCAATTAAATACCATCGCGCGTATGCCGAGCTAGCTTTTAGTGCTGAGCAGCTGATGGCGTGAACCAGTCCAGAAGACTTCTAGCGCAGCGGTTATTTTCCCCCGTCTTGGAAATAGCTCATCGTTAGTTGCTGCTATATATGTAGGGACGATCGCTCGCTGCCCGTGCGCGTTGTCCAGCTCGAATGGCGGACCTGGAAAGACAGAAGCACGGCAGGTGGCGATCGGGCTGTGAGCAATACAAGCCTCACTGTCTCAGGCAATTTCCACTATGCCATAGACAATTATCGCCAAGTGGAAGTGTGTTTGATTGTCCAAGTGCCATAGGCGTTTTCAACTTTGTATTTCGACTGACTTATTGACTGCTGGAAACCGCTTTGGTATAACTGGAGTAGGAACGCGACCGAGGCGCTGGTACTGTGAGAACAGATCCGTTACTCACACCAGCAGTCTTGTTCTTCACTCATTTAAAGGCTCTTCCCCAGCTTTCATTCCGTTGTTTCCCAGGTCACCGTGCAGTTCGTCCGCGAGTCAAGCACCCCGTCCCTCAGTACCACGCAATCGTCACCGCCTTCACTCACCATCTTCACCACACAATGACTGGCTTGATTGCCTCGCCACTACCCATGGCTTTCAGAGCCTGGGCGTAGTCCTCATGCTTGAAGAATGTGACCAGCTTCTCAACTGGGAACTCTCCCTTTCGCCACCAGCTTATCATTTCGGGGATGTACTCGCTGGTCTTGGCGTGTCCTTGCACAGCGCCAAAATACTGCTTGCCGCTCACCATGAAGCTTTGCATGTGGAGTGCGAGGTTCGAATTGGGCATTCCTGTTCCCACTTGGATGATCTTGCCCATATATCGGGTGGCGTCGACCTGCGCGGAAACGAGGGCAGGAAACGCTGTTGTGTCGATGCTGATGGTAGAGCCGAGCCCTTCACTCGCCTCGATAATTTTCTCAACAATGTCCTTCATTTCGAGATTTGTCGTATTGATGACATGCGTTGCCCCCAGCGATTGAGCCAGGGCTAACCGACTAGCCACTCGATCAAGGCCAATAATTACCTTGCAGCCTCTGTTCTTGGCCGCGATGACTGCCGCCAGCCCAACACCACCCATACCAGCAATGGTGACGCAGTCTTTCGGCCCAGCTTTGGCAACGTTGATTACCGTACCACTCCCTGTTTGTAGACCGCATCCTAGCGGTGCGAGAAGCTTCAGGTCGTCTTTGCCAAGGCCCAGCCCAGAGACGTTGACGACACACTTGTCGCTTACGACCGAGTGCCGAGCAAGGCTAGATTGGCCAAAAAATCTGCCTCCAATTCCACCTTCAAAGACAGGTTCCCCAATGAAATTGAGATCGAAAAACTTCACACAATGCGAAGGGGGCCCGGAAGTACAAACATAGCACTCCCCACAGTAGGCGAAGGACAGAAGAACTGCATCTCCAGGTTGGACGTTCTTGACAGCGCTGCCGGCTTTCACGACATAGCCAGACCCTGGAAGTTGCTTCAAATTAATATCAATCAAGATCGAGGGAGCACGCGCCAATGTATCTCACCTTCGTGGCCAAGCACACGGGGATAGTAAACACCAGGCACTCCAGCATCGGCCGATGTATCGCCGCAGTGGAGGTCTGTATGGCAAATGCCAGACGCAACCATCTCAACCAAAACCTCATCCTCGCGCAATTCACGGAGTTTCACCGGCTCTAGCGCCCACCTTCCTTCGGAGAACGGCCCTCTTGCCACAAGAGCTTCTGATTCAAGAGCCATGACCGGGGGCGAGGCGGCGTCCAGTCGGAAAATGGCGTCAAAGTTGCTGGAACCGAGAATTCGATGCAACAAATACAGTTAGTCTTGCTTTGGTGAAACTATCTAGATCCCAAAGGCGGGGTTGGAAGGAGGCGGGGGAATCGACCTATAATAGCATCTCCGCGGCGATATCCGCCTGCGCTACCGAGAGCCACCATCATTACTCAAGTTTTGCTAATCACATGGAAAACCATTGCTATTCATACGGGATAAATTAGCTCTTTAGGTGTGATTAGCAATACCCTGCATTTCCTATCAATTTCCTACCCCTCCCCATTTCGTGGTTGTCAATGTCTGACAAATGACCCCAGCCATCGGATGATCGCTTCAAGACTATGTCGAATGTCCGCAAACTTTGCGGTCGCTGTGAGAGACCACGGGAATGACGTTGACTTCGGGACTCAGTGTCACATTGAACGCAGGTGCCGCATTTCTCTTCTTGCCGCAAGGCGCCGCAGGCCCCATGCAAACAATCCCGCTAGAAACGTGTCAGCCAGATGCCGCCCATTCGGTGTTATTTACTTACGCGTTCGCAAACCGGTTGCGGCATCGTCCTCCAGGGATGATGTTGTCTCCAAGGGCGTCTTGGGCGGTTGCGTACTGGTGGAAGATCGCTTTCCAGTTCGGTTCGACGGTGCCGATGCCTCCGGGAACAACCTTGTCATATAGCGCGATGACTGTCTCCTGAGCGAAGTTTTCTGCCTGATCTGTAAAAGGTTAGAGCTGGCCGCTTTGCACCTAGAAATGATTTGTCTCACTGGTTTGAGCGTAGCTATCTGAAATAGCCGAGTCTTGGCTGTAGGCGTCGGTCCAACGAGAAGAGGCTATGGCTAAAGTCAGCGCCCGCGTTCTACCTTTGGGGATTTTCTCTCACCAGAAAAGTCGCTCCCTTTTGTCACGACATTGTTGTCCATAGTATGGCCAATTTCATGAGCCCAGAGTGTTGGGTAGTTTTGGATATCGCCAAAGTAAATATTGTCACCGAGGTCGGAGCTGTTTAAGGTGAGAATCACTTGATACAGTATCAACCTTCTGGGCTGCTTACTATGTGTATGCACTTCGTGCGCCAGGCAGAGCTATTTACTTGTCAGCCAATGCCAAGAGTAGCAACACGCGTTTGAGACCTTACCAATGGTAGTTCGCACCCAGTCTCGCATTCTAACGGGCAGACGACCGAACACGTCAATCATCTGCTCCTGGCTGACTTCAGCTTTGTGGTGGCGGCACATGATCCAGACGTCATTGCAATCCGTATAATGCACATTAAAGACTTCAATATCATATGGACTGAGATTATGCGCGTTGGCAACATCACGACAGCGGTCGGGTATCCCTGGTTTATTTCACGTTAGCTCGGCGTTCTACAGACTTGTCTCGTCCGCAACGTACAGCCCCATTCCCATTGATCATGGGTCGATTGTGTAGGCTTCAGGTTTTTGAAGAAGCCGCCATCCAGCGAAGGGATTTCGGGTTTTATCAAGGGCTTATCAAGGCGCCCTTGGGCAAGAGAAGCCAGGTTAAAGACAGCAAAGCCAATAAGCTGGGAAAATCTGCTGGCGATCATCGTGACTGCGAAACGCCGAAAAAAATATTGGCCTACTCCTGGAGACCAGCTTGACGAGGTCGATGAGCTTTATAGTAAGAATTTTCAGCGATCTAATTAATATTCAGACAGCTCTTCGTCTGATTTTCATGGAAACAAGAGACACAGTCCTTTAGATTATTTGACTAAAGTCCTTTCGCAATTGGCGGAATTTCAGTGCCCGGTGAGATTATAGGGTACGACGTGCACCAGACACCCACTTCACTACGGCCAAGGAGGTATAGCTGAAGAAGGCTGGAGGATTGCCAAGGAGATGAAATCAATAAGGTTAATTATTGTACTGATATACTGTAAGAACCTTGTTGTATCGGGCCTTCTCTTCCTTCAGCCCTGCGAGTGCTTAGGCAGTGAAGGCTCCCACATAAGCGTTGAAGTTGTAGGTCTCACAAGACTGCTGGATCTGCCTCCCCCCGGAACCACCTAGTACATGAGAACCATTGCGACCAAGGCTAAATTTCTGTTCCCCAACTCCCATGCCAAAGTTGAACGTGTGAATGCCAGCGGGCACGGATACTGTAACCGGAGGCTGGCTACCACTGGTCACAGTCAGGTCTCCGGGTTGGGTCAACATGGCAGCCGCGAAAACAACATCATCAAACAGCTCAACGCCGCGTGGCTTCCCAATCTTATCGTCGGTACACTGAACATCCTTTGGTGTAGAACGATACCAGTAGACCAGCTCGTCCTGGGCAACAGTGGGTGACGCAGCCCCGGATTTGTACGCAGCAATGTAGGGCTTCATCAGCGATCGCCAGCCGTCATGAGGGAAGTCGGCAGCCCATTGCGACGATCCATCATCACTATGATGAAGCTCTCTTCCCCTAATGAATAATCAGCGACGGCAACAGATCTTGTGCCACGGTCCTCTTACGAAATATAGTGGCTCTCACCAAAATCTATTCAACAGTGTCAGCACCTGGTTGATCGCGAATTTGTCTGGGGCCTTACCGTTCCATGTGAGAATTTCAACCAGCTCCGGCTTCATTTGCAGCATTTGCTCCCACCGTCTAGTTGGTTGATCTTCGCAAATGAAAGCCCAATTCTTGGTGTTGAAATGGGTGAAGAACCAAGGCGACACAGCTGAACGCAGTGGTTAGCGTGAAATACATCTCAGCTGTAATATGAGAGGCCACCCTTTCCGCGAGGGCTACTCACGAGCCATGTAAGCCAGTTTCCCTTTGTGTTCCAAATACCGATCATCCCAAACGGTTGTCATTGGCGGCGGGTTAACACTGTTCCCACCATCAGTCGGCCAAGCGTACCAAGACAGTGCGCCGTCAATTCCAGTTGTTTGGCGAGCGAGGTACGTCGAATCTTGGATCATGGGGATGACGGTCAGCTTCTGTCCGCCAATATTATTCTTCACGTTATTCCAGTTGAAGTAGTCCCCGACAAAGGTGCTGGCAAGGGCCCCTCCATTATAGTAGGCTTGAGCCGGATGGGCGCTGTAGTTGCGCAGGATTGATGTGATGTCATTTGCGTCGTTATCTCCCCAGTATGCGAAATCAAACGAGATGAAAACTTTGAATCCCAAATCTGCAGCTGCTTCGTATGCATTTGCAAGCTGCTTCGGTGTGTAGTTGTCAACTCGCGGCGGGGCGCAGTTCAGGGCGAAACCATCGATGCCTATCTCTTGCGCTTCGGCGATGTCTTGTTTCCAATCATCGACGGTGTAGTTTTCTACAATACCAACCTAGCCGTCCGTACATGTTAGTATCGGTAAGAAATGGCGGACTTTGGGGTGCTACCATGAAGTGCGCATATACTGCCTTGTCAGCCGCAAGGGCCAGGACAGCGAGGCAGAGACACGCAGCAATGCTTTTCGTTGCCACCATGGTTACAACATTTATACCCAAGGGGAAACAACCTGTCAGATGGAGTTGGCGCAACATACGTTTATTTAATCCATGGCTCTCAAGCACAGAGCACCAGAATGCAACCCTGAACGGCGAATTCTAGCTAGCACAGGCCTCAACAGCGCACTCTACAAGATCTCATCGATAAAATAGCTAGAAAGTGACTAAGTCTATTCTTCTAGAAGAACATGACCAGTTGTCGGCGCGCCAGCTCCTGTACTCTCCGTCAGCAGATGCTTGATCGTAGTACCGCCGAAAATCCGAGCCAGCAACCAGAAGACTCTCGAAGGAACAATGAGTCAATGTCCCTAGTGCGAATATATCGAGCCAAGTGTTTTCGAGTGCCTTTCACGTGCTTTTCTGTGCCCGGAATCTTGTCGGGCTGCGAGTTTGTTGGGGTGAGTATTGTCAGCACATGCACTGGGACTGCGGAATTCTTCAGGTGTCACCGCCCTCTCAGCGACACTCATTGCTCTTGGACGCATATTCACTGTAACGACTCCATTGCCTATCATTTTCTTGGTTGAATACATACCGGTCGCTATAGTACCAAAATAATTGGTGTTGGAACATAGATTCTACTCTTGACACGGCTGAAGAAAGCCCGCCCTTCCGCAGCTGCTGGCTCCGTGGTAGAATTCATTGGGAAATCGGGTACAGTGAAACAAAGTTAGCGCAGATTGCAACACTTTGATCATGTCAACATTCACATGCCGAAGTATGTGTTTGTCTGACATGTGCTCACCGGGTTCCAGCCAACCATCACCTCAGCATAGGTCCGTGTTTTGGTCCTATGATACCTTAGTTCTCAAACTCGTGGATCTTACTGGCTTACCTCGACATCATTTGTCCTCTGATTAAACTGACCCTACTCTATGGCTATGCGGCTTATTTTCCACAATAGGCTGTTGAGCCATACGTGAGGAAGCTACAACCCCTCCTGGATGGCTGTCAGCTCAAGACCAGTACATCACAGATATGAGCGAAAGTTATTTTCTGCAACAATACCCAGTGCTATCAATTTTCAGTTCATACTATGGACTATGAGAACCACTGTAAATTCCACAGCTGAGAAATCACGAGCTTGTGCTGTTGACAGAGTGACGATGGAGTGGCCGGAGCACCGCAGGACTATTGCAAAAATACGATGGCGAGTAATACGTCCCTTTAAACAGTAGATTCAAGAATATAGTATAGTGTTTTGTTTTTCTTATGTACTCGATTTTCTTTCTGTCCGCCCAAGTATCAATGCTGGGTCGACCCAACAAGCCATCCAAGTCGCTCTTGCGTTCGTCATTCTTTCACGTCATCTTCGGGGTATATATTCTCGTTGCTCGAGATGCTTTTCGCCGTATGCCTAAAACAGAGGAATTCGAACTTGGTTGGAATAGTCGACATTGTGCTGCTTCAACTCGATGCGGTCGTGGCACGTGCCAAACACCCTGTCCCACACACGGGTTTGCTTTCCGTAGTTGTGGCTCTTCCTCCAGCCCTTGCGGTGGTGCAAGTCGTGGTCCTCAATTCTGAGCTCCGCGTTGAAGTAGTTGAGGATGGGGCTGAACGGAGTCGCCGCTTCGATGTTGAGTCGCAGACCGCTGTGGCCACCCGCTTCGGTGAACGCGGTGTACTGGTGGCAGACGAACCAATCATAGAACCCAAGAGGAATGCCAAAGGCCCGGAAGGTCAGGTAGGTCATGAAGGGGATGCCGACCATGTCGAAGAATTCTTGGACGTCGTCGGCATATGCAGAGAGCATGGCGTTCGGGTGCTTGGTCAGATGATGAGTCCGATGAAACTGCCAGAGCCCGTTGATGTCATGCATGGCTCTATGATACCAGTAGAACCAGAAGTCCAGGATGACACCGTAGAATCCGATTTGGAACGGAAGCCACGCCCACCAGGACAGTGAGCTCATGTCTTGAAGGGGTGAGGATGACGGGCTGTATGTAAGGAGGACGGCCATCAGCATACGTCCACCCGCCGTCTTCCAACCGGCGCCAAGAACCTTTGCGACGCCATAATCTGGGATACCATCGCGCTCGTTCTCTCCATCCAAGAAGCCATAGATGTGTCCTAGTTCTCGTATAGTATGCAGTTGGCGAACCACAACCCAAAGAAATCCTGCTGTGTAATAGCCCACAGCGGCAAGGGCGGGCAGTTGAATGCCGGTGACGGATAGCCAAGTTTGGTGAACTGCGAGAACGACCGCCGCGTGGAGGAGAATCCAGATGTGCTGATCGGTGGTGCTGACATTGGGAACTTTATCAGTCTTTGGGTGGACAGGAACCTCTCGGTCAAGGTCGCGATGGAACGGGTTAATGGCGTATAGAATCCAGTGGTTATGATTCCAGTGTTTCCGGTCCCAGGTGCGCCATGTCGACTTCATCGAGTCCTTTGCGATGGCTGGCGGTGCTGTCATGACGGGCAATATGTGACTAACAGCTTCGGCATGTATCGAATCGATTGCAAGGATGATGTCTACAAAGAGCCCTCAAAAAAATCGTACGAGGGCCGTCCAGCTATATAGCCTTGTATAGGTGGCCAGCCACCGTTGCAAGGCTGCGCCATGGCCGCCGCAGGATGCGGGGAACACCATGACGTTTGATAATTCCCAACATTTCGAATACAACGAATGCTGGAGAAAAATAAGTTTACGGCCATGGTTTACTGGTTGGGGCGGCAGCGCGTACGCTTGACTCGTTGTCCCGAGAGCCCGCCCAACCCCGCGGCAAAGACGCCGAGGCAAAAATGGGGGGTCACACTGAGGCTGGACTTGACAGTAGCCGTGACCACAGGGCAAGGAGTCGGCCAACCAGGATATCGCGTTCAAGGAGATGATTTCCAATTTGCATGTGAAGATGGATGTGCTCGTGTTGGCCCGCGTCAAAGCGTGCGGCTTGGTCAAGACCAATCATGACGGGGAATTTCGAGCTTTCTGCCGGATCGGGTATGCATGAGCAAATGCCAGCAGTCATTGACTCAGCTATTCGTTTCACATGCCAAAATGAGATGAAACATAGCTGGTCGGTCAGTCCCGTCGGTCTGACAATACTGATACTCGCACGCAGCGGTGGATCATGTGCTCCAGGGATACATCCTCAACATTCGTTCAACACGGCCACAAGTTCCACGTCGGAGAGCTGAGCTGTCCTCCTTTGACACTTACATGTTTAGACCCGGGCTCATAGGTCACAAGGTGTCAAGGCGGGGGAATAAGTGGCATGCTTGCGTGATGGTCCGCCCGAGTCAGCCAGCACTGTCCCCCCGCCACCGAAACACGGACAGAGTAACCACGGCTGCAAAACAATAACTTCGGATCATACACTGGTGAGAATGCGGTGGGCGAGTTGTGGAATATGAAGCGCTTGTGTTGCGGCTCTTGTGTCTATTACTCTATATGCAACGCTGGAGAAAGGAAAATGCATGATGACTGCGGTGCTGCGGCAACCCTTTGTGATCTCACTTCTCCTTCCAGAACAGCCAGCTGATCGCCAGCAACAGCTTGATGCCCGCGACGGTCCACAGCGACGGCTGCACAGCGCCCGAGGCCTTGGAGATC
Organism: Cordyceps pruinosa; assembly: GCA_003025255.1. Taxonomy (NCBI): domain Eukaryota; kingdom Fungi; phylum Ascomycota; class Sordariomycetes; order Hypocreales; family Cordycipitaceae; genus Cordyceps; species Cordyceps pruinosa. Next base: position 93,757 of record LUFD01001300.1, on the reverse strand, counting down.
CAGCCGCCGCAGATGGCGCCGGCGAGCGTGAGGACAAAGGCCATGAAGCGGCGGTTGCGCTTGTCGTTCTTGGCCCAGGCCAGCAGCGCCGGGTCCGACATGAGGTCGCACAGCATGCTGGTCACGACCACGGTCGGGATCTCGCCGACCGACAGGCTGCGGCTCGAGACGATCTGGCCGGCCGCCTGGAAGCTCAGCAGCGCGATGACGGCAATCTCCTTGAAGTCGACGGAGCCGGGCGCGCGGTGCGACGGGTACGAGCCGTCGATGACGCCGCCCTGGATCAGCGCGGCGGCCAGCGCCACGAGGATGGTCTGCCCGAGGAACGAGAGGCCCAGGACGCCGCGGCGCTTGCCTCCGAGGAGCATGGCGAGGCGGGCGAAGCAGAAGGAGCCGATTATGAAGAACCCGATCGAGCACAGCGAACGCGCCCAGCCAAAGGGCTTGTTGTTGAAACCAGTGGTACCGAGAGCGACGAAGATTGTGTTTCCTAAAAGCTTTTGGTTAGCCATCGGCGCGGGTGTGGCCGGGCATGCGCGAGGACAATGACTCACCTGTTTGCATAGAGACGAAAGTTCCGTATGCTATAAATTGTTAATTACGTCCGGATGCTTTCCTTCTCTTCCCTCCAGGACCATACCATTGTAAATTGTGCCGTCAGTCAGTCCCGACACGAAGCAGCACACGAGCATCGGAATGTAGGCGCGCTTGTTGTCCACCTCCTTCAGGCAGTTGGCGAAGAAGCTCGGCTTCTCGACAACGCGGCCGGACTCGGGGTCGTGCTTCGATTCTTCGGACGACGACATGGTTTCTTGCGCAGACATGAGATTTTCCGTCTTGGTGTTCATGGTGGGAGGGACTGGCAAGGGGGGGTTGCCAGGGAGCGAGGGACGGCGGTTCGTCTGTTATTCTATGCAGCAGCGGCACTCAAATGATGAGCCCGACGAGAGACGGAGAAGAAAAAAAACGGGACAAGCCGGGTATGGATGAGAATTTAGAGACCAGGGTGTGTTTAGGTGGGAAATAGCGCATGAGTCTAGGATAATAGCGGGAGGCGGATCTTACACACGAAGCGGGATCGGATCCGCTGCGAGACAGTGGGCAATTCGGACTAGACTTTTACGAATGCAATTGCGTTAGGCCTCGCACGTCTTTTGCCAAGCCCTCGTCCTCGGGGGCCGACCGTTGCTACCGGGAACGAGTCCCTGTCTCGTTGAGGCTCTCCTCCTCGTGGCGAGCCTGCCTGGCCCAACGCCTGTCTCACAACGTTGTTGCCGTATTCATCTTTCCGGCCGGCGCAGACTGCGGGCTGCTGCTTGTCTCGTTCCTATTGGACACGCAGTCGGCCGGGCTTAGCAAGACCATGATACTAGCTCTTAGTCTGCCAAGGGACAAAGACCCATGCGCAACTCACCACCTTACTAAAGTTTCCACTTTATTATAAGTCGCGATGCGACGTCGAGTGTGAGGTGCTTGTAAGCCGCAACCACTTCCCCAACCCTGCGATGGGTCGCCGGCGGAGGAGCGTTGCGGCGAGA
>LUFD01001300.1:77205-91751 GCA_003025255.1 Cordyceps pruinosa | reverse complement strand
CCCCCCCCCCCCCCCCCCAGGGTGATGGCCTCCCAAGACGCCAAGTTACGTGAGGAGAATAAGCATACTTCTCAGGTAGTGTCATCTCGTCGACCCACAAGGTTCGAATCGCCTGAGCCATCGTTGGTTCGCGGCGGCCTGGTCATCAATGCAACCCAAAGCGCAGGGATCCGGAGACAAGGTCTCGCTCCTCAACAAACCTGCGTGTGTGTGTGACTTGCGCGTCCGAGATAAGCAGTATTACTGGTAAGATGAACTCCGGACTCCGGTCTGGATGTGATTTGCAGCATTGGCGGTTTCTGCCCCCTCGATGCGCTTCGGTTGTGGATCTCATGGCTCAGTGGCGAGCTGACGAGAAAGAGATGTCTGAGACTATAAAGAAGCCAGACAGGCCCTCTGTTCGAGAAGTCTTTTCTTATTCTTGAATCAGTCTCATCTCTTCCTCTTCTCCCTCTGCTCGAGTGATAGTTTATTCTTCCCTGCAGCTCTCCCTCATACTCACATCATCCTCCTTCCCATCACATCCACCCAAAATGTCGCCTGCTGTTGTCGATGTCGTTGAGAGCCCGGTCGTCGAGGTCCCCGTCGAGGCCCCCGTCGAGGCCGCCGTCGAGGCTGTCCCCGTGGTTGAGGAGCCCGTCATTGAGTCCAAGGGCAGCTCTGTCGAGTACCTGCCCCTGAACAGCGTCGATGCCGTCGACATGCCCGCCATCGGCGCCACCAAGCTGCGCAAGATGATCTTCGAGACCAACGAGCTCATCGTCTGCCCCGGTGTCTACGACGGCCTCTCCGCCCGTACCGCCATCGAGACTGGCTTCGACGCCATGTACATGGTGCGCCTATACCCTCATTCTTGGCCACCTGGCGGAACTAACATCGAGATAGACTGGTGCCGGTACCACCGCCTCCCGTCTTGGCCAGCCCGATCTGGCCATTGCCCAGCTCCACGAGATGCGCGAGAACGCCGAGATGATTGCCAACCTCGACCCCTTCGGCCCCCCTCTGATTGCTGACATGGACACTGGCTACGGCGGTACGTAATCTCCGCTGTCTCACACCCGCTATGCATGCAAGCAGATGCTGACCAGGATGCGTGCAGGCCCCATCATGGCTGCCCGGACCGTCGAGCAGTACATCCGCGCCGGCGTCGCCGGCGCCCACCTCGAGGACCAGGTGCTGACGAAGCGCTGCGGCCACCTGTCGGGCAAGAAGGTCGTCTCGCGCGAGGAGTACTACTCGCGCATCCGCGCCGCCCACGCCGCGCGCGTGCGCATGCGCTCCGACTTTGTGCTGATCGCGCGCACCGACGCCCTGCAGTCGCTCGGCTACGACGAGTGCATCGAGCGCCTCCGCACCGCGCGCGACCTCGGCGCCGACGTCGGCCTGCTCGAGGGCTTCAAGAGCAAGGAGCAGGCCGCGCAGGCCGTCAAGGACCTCGCCCCGTGGCCGCTGCTGCTCAACAGCGTCGAGAACGGCGCCAGCCCAACCATCACCGTCGACGAGGCCCGCGAGATGGGCTTCAGGATCATGATCTTCTCCTTCGCCTGCATCGTCCCCGCGTACAGAGCCATCAAAGAAACCCTGACGCTCCTCAAGACCAAGGGTATTGTTGGCACGCCCAAGGACCTCACCCCCGTGAAGCTGTTTGAGGTCTGCGGCCTGAAACACTCCATGGAGGTCGACCAGTCTGCCGGCGGTCTCTCCTTCTCTGACGGCATCTCTAACGCATAAATCTTTTCTGGTGCGTTAACATATCATATCTTATTTCCATCATCTTTTTTCGTTGTATTAGAATATCTTGCAAGTAACGACACAGCTTGCCCGACACAATAGCGCGATGTATTTTTTTTTTTCTTTTTCGTCAAATAGGCGTATCAATTTTACTATTCATTAAACCATTTCTTCTCCTTTTTGCCCCTGCTCTGTGTAACCTTAAACAACCCTGTAGAGACGGTTGTCACTGAATCACTCTACTGAATCACTCTATGCTGTTGTTCCTAGTCGGGCCGGGGTGGCTTAGCTACTATGATTGAACGGTATACGTCGTGCTGAGTTTATAAGTCGGGCAGGAAAAAGCATCTGCCAAATTTTGCGACGCCTAACAAAAAAAGACAATTCGAATCAGTAAAATTTGGACCGTGCTCACTTGCTAGAAATCCACAACGTCGTTTTTGCAGCTCCAGGAGGCTACCAATATGCCAGCGACCGTGCCAGATTGTGACTGAGAGCTACGTTCCAAACACAACACAATCCAGGTAGAGCATCGCGGTGCCAGCGAAGACGTATTATGTACTCTTATATGTATCTATTTGTATGTTTATTTGACATATGTATTCATTGCCATATGGCGATACTGCTCATCCCATATCTAGCCCGCCGTCTAGCAGTCGGCAAGGTTGATCAGGCCAAAGAAGGGGCCAACTTCGGGAATCACGCTGCCGGCAGTACCAATCTTCTGGAACAACTCGCAGAGACCATCCTCGTCGTCCACCGTGACCGTAATCTCCATGTGACCCTTCTCGTTGCCGTCGCCGAAGCGGTTGAGGATCATCTTGCTGGGGATGGTGAACTTGGTCTCGATCGGGGTCGGGGTGATGGCCTTTTGGTTCTCGTGGGTGAGCATCTTGCCGACGATGTTGCCGACCTGCGTGTCGAACTCGCCCTTGGCCTCGGGCGGGAAGACGGCGTCGACCGTCACCTGGAAGCGGTAGTGCTCAAAGGCGCCCGAGCATGACGTGTCCTTGCACGTGCCCATGATCTTCTGGTGCAGCTCGTCGCGGACGTCGCGGTAGAACTGGTCGCAGTCCTCGGGGTGCTCGTCGCCGGGGTGGCCGCACACCTGCGTGTGCACCTGCTTGGGGCCGTACCAGTCCAGGTTGGAGTGGGCGTCGCCGGCGGCAGCGATGCTCGCGAGGCCGACAGCGGAGGCGAGGGTGAGGAAGGAGTTGAAATGCATGGTGGGCAGATGTGATGGAGCGATAAGATGCAGAAGGGGTGCTTTGTCGGTCTTGATAGAGCACTCTCTAGATCTCTAGGGGTGGAAGACGGGCATTTATGCATCTTTCACATCGGGCAGAAAATAAAGTAAATGGTTACTCTGATATGAACCATGTTCTTGCTGGATAGGTATCCCGAACTGGCAATTCCCGGCAATAAAGCTGGCAGTTCAACGCCACTTTCCCATGCCGAAAGCTCTAGGGCTTACCTGTGGAGAAACATCTTTCTTCCGAATCGTCATGAAGACTTGCTCTTCTCATAGAACATACTCAACAAGAGAGCCACGCCGCCGGTAGCTGGCCTGTTAGTGCCGCCCGGCCTCGCGCCCATGACGTAGGATGACTGGAATGCCACCAGCCCATGAGCCATCAGCGGAGAGCGCCAAGATCCAACCCCCCAAGGCATCGAGATTCTCTCGCCTCTCTGTTCCTTGCATGATGGAGAGACAGCGACAAAGTTTGTTGATCCGGCAGATGTGCAGAGTGTCCGCCAACTCCACGTACACTCCAGTTTTTGCTGACGCCCAAGCCCGATACCGAATAGGCTCGTCAAAGTGATTGGCTTTCTACTTTTTCTTTTTCCTTGCCATTCGCTTCTAGGAAACCTCTTGCACCGTCTACTTCTCGCACGGGGATGGCTTGAACGCTAGCTTCATCGTGTAGTCACGCCTAATGCCAACCGCAAGTCAACTGGTCATCTCCACGACACCAGCACCACTCTCCGTTCGTCTGGCTGCCGTATTCGCGAGCCGAAATACATTGACTCAAAACATGTTGACGCAGACCCCAGCCGGGGTTTCCGGACATTTTCTTTTGTTACGTACAAGTCTCAGCGGCGCGCTCGCCCGAGGAGATTGGAGGGGCTCCAAGCCAACACGCTTTCGCCAACCTCCTCTCATCTACCGACAACACACGACCCAAGCAGCATTGGTCCTCGTGGGCTGTCAGGGAAAGGGGAGGGGGGGCAAAACTTTTTCGTGGGCAGACTGGATTTCTCACCAGCCGTGTCTCACGACCAAACTTGACGTACGACCGACGGGAATGTCTTCAGCATCGGTTCGCAGCGTCTGGCAGGGCCCTGTCACTTTTTCCCGTGCGAGACCTTGTCGCACATGATGTTCCTAGCGAGGGCCTCTTTTTTTTCTCCGACACTTGACCTGGATCGCGCCGGCAAGGTGCTGTGATTGGGCGAGAGGTCGGACACCCGGCTGGACACCATAGCCAGAGTGAGACACCCGTGGCTCGATCGGGCAGTCGAGAGGCATCACCGGAATGCCTACGCATTTTTAAGCCCGGAGGGGGAGGGAAGGGGCAGCAAGAAGGTAATGGGCCTCTGATCAGGCTGCGAGCTCCCGAGCTGGAGCTCCCGAGCTCCAGGAGCTGTTAAAAGGGAGCTTGGGGAGCTCTTCCTGATGGTCTCGGTTACAAAAATAAGTACTACCCGTAGCTATTCCTCTTCATCCGAGAGCTTCCCGGAAGCTGTATATACGGTTCTCAATGGACACACCACCGATGTCGACAACGAGCCGGAAGCCGTCGACCGCGTCCTCGTCCACGGAGCTCGACGACGCGGCGACGCTGACCTCGCTGGACTTGCCGCCGCGGCCGTCCCAGCTGACCCAGGCCGACATCGAGCGTCTCGGGCGCGAGCGGCCGCCCATCTTCGCGAGCACCTTCATCGAGGTCGTCTTCGTCGGGTCCATCGTCATGTCGCTCATGATGAGCGAGTACTTCACGTCCGGCTTCAACATCATCCTGCCGACGCTGACCGCCGCCGTGCACATCCCCGAGGCCGCGCGCACGTGGCCGACCGCGGTGCCCAACCTCGCCGCCGGCGTCGTGCTGCTGCCCTTCTCGCGGCTGTGCGGGCAGTGGAGCGCGCGCGTCGTCTTCCTCGGCGGCCACGCGTGGCTCATGGCGTGGGCGGCGGCGGCCGGCCTCTGCCGCAGCGCCACGCCGCTCATCGTGTGCCGCGCCATGCAGGGCATCGGCTTCGGCGCGTTCCTGCCCGCGGGGCTCTCGATCCTCGGCCAGATCTACCGGCCCGGGCCGAGGAAGAACCGCGTGTACTGCATCTACGGCGCGTTCGCAGCGGTCGGCTTCTACTTTGGCATCCTCACGGCCGCGCTGACCACGCAGTACGCCGACTGGCGCTGGTACTTCTTCCTCGGCGCCACGCTGCAGTTCGTCGTCATCTCGGTCAGCTACGCGGCGATCCCGCGCGAGCTCAACGACGTGGACCCGGAGGCGCGCATGGACTGGCTGGGACTCGTCACGTCGGTGCCGGCGCTCGCGCTGATCAACTTTGCCTTCTCGGAGGGCAACCACGGGCCGCGGGGTTGGGGGACGCCGTACATCATTGTGTGTCTGGTGGTGGGTGTCATTTGCCTTGGCTTGACGGTGTATGTCCAGGGCTGGGTCTCGACACAGCCGCTCATGCCGCGGCGGATATTCAGGCCAAAGTACATGATCAGGCTGTTCATTTCCTTGTTCCTCTTTTATGGTGTAAACTCCATCTTTCTGTTCTACACCAGTCTTTAGTAAGTCTGCCCGTTGGGACGTTGTTCAGGTTTGGTCGCTAACCACATGTGCTGCAGCATCGGCAATGTTCTCCGTGCGAGCCCGATTCTCTCGGCCGCGTGGTACACGCCGCTCTTCCTAGGCGGTCTCTTCCTCGCCATCATTGGCGGCATGGTGCTGCATCTGCTCTCCAACCAGATCCTCCTCATCCTGTCCAGCCTCGGCTTCCTGTTCTGCGTGCTGCTCTTCGCCGTCCTGCCCGTAGACTCGGGCCAGCCCACGAGCGCGCTCTACTGGATGTACATGTTCCCGGCCATGTGCTGCGCGACGCTCGGCATCGACCTCTCCTTCAATGTGACCAACGTGTTCCTGACGACGGCGCTGCCCAAGCGCGACCAGGCCGTCGTGGGCGGCATCACCAACTGTCTCATCTACATCGGCAGCTCCTTCTGCCTCGGCTCCAGCGACCTGCTGATCTCGTCCGTGCAGAAGATCACGGGCCGGCAGCTCAGCCTGGTGCAGCAGTACCGCATCGGCCTCTGGCTGGGCGTCGGGCTGGCGGGCGCCTCGCTGCTGCTGACGGCAACCATGCGGCTGGGCTCGGCGTCGGCGGAACTCACCGCGGATGAGAAGGAGGAGCTGCGACAGATTGCGGAAAAGGAGAGGCTTGAAGCGGTTACCACGGCGCTCATGGTGGATAAAGAGGCGAGGCTGGAGGACAAGGTCAAGGTGGACAAGTAATGTTGTGTTGCGGGAGCAAGCGAGCAGGCATATCATAGGGGAGCATTGACAAGAGGCCAGGAAGCAGGGCAAAGGAGGGGGCGAACATGTTCAAAAGCATTAGCGTTTAGACGGCTTGAATTTTGATGCTGTCGTTTGGAGCGGCTTTCTCGTTTTTCCTTTTTTTTTTCATCATGGCCACTGGGTCGCTTTATACATGCATCATGATCATTGCGCTGTTGGGTTTCTTATGGTTCCTCTTCTAAATGATTTGTATATTACATTATATAGTGTACAAGGCTGACCTGTACTGCGGCTCCGCCTTCTATACTACTTCTTTCACTTCTTTCGCTTCGACCACTTCGACGGCGGGACCCTCAATCTTCTTCACCTTGCGCCCTTCCCAGTACGACATGAGGCCAGCAAGCATTGCGACGCCACAGCCGAGTCCGATGAAGGTGCCAGTCGCCCAGCCCTAATTCCAGTTAGATGCGGTAGGTTTGTGTTGTTAGCATAGTGACTTACAGGCCGGTCTATGCGGTTGTAGTGCCACATAAAGAAGCACAAAACAGCCTGCAAGATGGTGTTCAACACCATCATCCAGATTGTGAAGCCGAGTTTCCAGACGGGTGTCGGGGGCGCCACACGACCGGTGAAAGTAGGGGGCTTGACCTGGTCTGGCGTCTCGGCGGTGGTGTCATCGGCCTCGATAAACCAGGTGGGAGGGCGAAACCAGCCGCGGTTCTGCTTTGCGAGCTTGGCCATGGCGGGCCTCTCGCGCATGTGGGCGCCGCGAATAAAATAGTACAGGTCGCGGAAACGCCAGGGTGCGAGGCCGAAGCCCGTGACGCAGAAGAGGGCATTGAGGATCTGGGAAGAGATCTCGAGCCAGATCTTGCGGGGCGAGGAGTTGTCGTCGGCGGAGGGGTGGTTCATGGCGGGGGCGGCTTTGAGGAGGAGGAAGAAGAGCATAGCCTGAAGAGTTAGTGGTGCGTTCGTAGGTTGGTTTCAAGGAGGACGGGTTTACATACACCCCATGCCTGGAGATTGTTAGCAGCGGGACTATGGGTGCTGGTGATTGTATACGTACGACAATGTTGAGGCAGTAGATGGTGATGAGGAAGCCGGCGGGCGTGATGAAGAACTTCCAGAAGGCGGCGAGGCCGTGCATGATTGTTGGGCCGATGTCGGCCTTTTTTCCATGGCTCTCGCCGTGGCTGTGATGCCACAGATGATGCCTGTGACGATGGTGCTCCTTGCCCTTGCTGGTGAGCTCGTCCTGCGGGGTGGCATCGTCGGAGGTCTCTGCGACGCGCATGGGGGCCGCCTTTTCCTGCTCGGGCGAGACCCCGTCGACGACGCGGGTGTTGCTGCGGACGAGGGCGAGGCGGCCGGTGTCCTCGTAGACGGCGGCGAGGCGGGCGGAGTGGCCCTGGGAGTTGAAGGTGATGTTGGCGGCGCCCGTGTCCATGTCGCGGAGCTCAGTCAGGTTGGGGGCCTGGGCGATGGCGGTGCCGGCGGCCTGCCAGATGCCGAGCTGGGGATTGGCATTGAGGACGGAGAGGGAGGCGCGGCGGGCGCGGCCGACGATGGTTGAGTCGGGGGCGGGGGCGTCGGAGGACGGACGCGGGGAGGAAGCCATTGGTGATGTTGTTTGTTGGCGGCGAGGGGGGGGGAGGGCGATGGTGATGGGCTTGATGGCTGGCCTGAAGCTTCAAGCGCTGGCTGGGGCGTTGGTTGCGACGGGACAGCTGGGGCAGCGTCCGTTTTCAAGCGGTAGGGCCTAGCAGTAGGGGGAGTAAACTGGTAAGGCGCCTGATACCTCCAGGTAAGGCCGGTCTGTACCGACGTATCCGTTCTTCCAGATGCTCGAACGGAGAGTATCGGGGGGAAACAGGAAAAAATCTTGGACGGCATATTACTTGTTTCAACAACATGCAATATGCACTATGCCGGAGTTTACATAGTGCGGAATGGTGGGCAGATGAGGATGCGAAGGAAGCATTGGTGGGATTGACAATAGGCAGTGGGTGGTGCTCTAGCAGGGTGCTACCTCCTAAGCAGGCAAAACCTAACAAAAGTCGAGACCCTGGCGGTTCTTTGGTGGTTTTTAGGTGGTGCCTGGGTGGTGCTGTACCTACCGCTACTGGCCCTTGGCCTGCTTTAGTGGCCCCTCAGTGGTAGTGGGCGCTGTGACGTTGGTTGGGAGTGGCGCCCGGCTTGACCGGGTGGTGTGGCGACCAGCAGAAAGTGGCGCCGGCAAATACCATGTTGGTGAAATCGATCTTGCAGCATATGCTTATTCCCTTCTTGGCCTCTGTCATTTTTTTGTTCCCAAGTCGACATCGGTATAGCTGGGTTGGGATGGGATGCAGCAAGGGACCCCTGTACCGGGTAGCAGCGCAAGGCTCAACGGAGGCGTCGGATGAGATGGAAAGGCAAAAATGAAAGCGGCATGTGCCACAAGTCACAAGACAATGACCAGGAAAAGTATAAAGGCCGTTGGAGAGTAGCGGAAGCGAGGACAGTGGCGATGGGCTGCTGAAGCGAGGTGCTACTGTACCAAGGCACCATACCAGGCCTTCAAGGGACCACCCAGAACGCCGGAAGCGTTAGTGGGGACAAGGGTACCAGGGTACCAATAGAACAAGAGACGACGCTCTGCGATATACGACTAGCGAGATGCGCTTGGAAACCTTGCAAAATCCAGGGATTTGGCATGCTAAAGAATAGCCATGAGGCTCCTCGCAGGATTTTTCGCTTTTTTTTTCCTCCGCTAATGTCTAGCGTTTTCAGTCCTCCATGTCAGCACCAACATCAGCACCCAGGTACCTTCATTACTGGCAGGTACCTACCTAGTACTGGCACAACACCACTAAGGTAACCAGCTCCACTCGCCATCGCCGGCCGACGGAAAATCCCCCAAATCACCGTCAGCGACACAGGCACTACAGGTACTCAACCTACCTAGGAGGTAGTATGAGTAGGTACCTCGGCCTGATAAGGCACAGAATATCTCCAACTATTGTCGCGTTACCCAGCACTTTTGTCACGCCATTGGCTTCTACCAAGCCAGCTGAGAATACAATCTTTCCAGAATAATCCAACCCTGTTAGAAAAAAATCCACTGCATCTACCAAGGCTCCCCTCAACCCTCCGCCGTTCCCCAATCCTTCTTCACTGGGGCTTCCGCTACGGGCCTCGGATCAGCGCTGCCCCGCCATCGAGGCTACTGATGCGGTGCCCGCCGGCAGGAGCTCCAGTTGGATCATTTTGGCTGGTATTTTGCCTTGGCCTCTGCTTCTGCCTCTGCTTCTCTCCTCCGACCACCCTCGTTTGCCGTCTGCTTTAACAACTCCCATTGACCCCGGCCATTGCCTGCTCTGGCTTCCTCCATCAACCTCTCTTGCCAGGCAGCTTCCTTTATCCCTCTCCGACGCCTACAAACAGACCTCCATCCCATGTTCCGCACAAAGTCCAGAGAGCCCGGCCAGCTCGTCCTCGAGCAGGGCCCCTCCGGCTCCGTGGGCGACGATGGCCGCTTCAAGGTCCGCTTCCACTCCGAGGCGCACTCCCTCGCCTCCTGGTACCATGACCTGCAGATGAAGCGCTCCTGCAAGCACCCGGCCAGCCGCCCTGCCTCGCCCGAGCTGCCCCGGGCCGATCCCGCCAGCATCCCGCGCCTCAACATCGCTATCCACATCGTCGGCTCCCGCGGCGACGTCCAGCCCTTCATTCCCATCGCCCAGCGCCTCGCCCGCGCTCCCTACAACCACAGGGTCCGCATCTGCACCCACCCCGTCTTTAAGGACTTCGTCGAGGCCCAGGGCGTCGAGTTCTTCAGCATCGGCGGCGACCCGGAGGCCCTCATGTCCTACATGGTCCGCAATCCCGGCCTGCTGCCGAATAGAGAGAGCGTAAAGGCCGGCGACATCGGCAAGCGCCGCGAGGAGATGGCCGAAATCATCAATGGCTGCTGGCGGAGCTGCATCGAGGCTGGCAACGGCATGGGCGACCCCGTCACCGCCGCCACGGTCAAGGACCCCAAGGACCTCTTTATCGCCGATGTCATCATTGCCAATCCGCCCTCCATGGCTCACATCCACTGCGCCGAGAAGCTGGGCATTCCCCTGCACATGGTCTTCACTATGCCCTGGTCCCCTACCGACGCCTTTGCCCATCCATTGGCTGCCATGAACTACGGTGGTGCCGATAAGAAGATGGCTAACTACATTTCCTTCATCATGATGGAGCTACTTACATGGCAAGGGTAAGTCCTGTCCTCGCAATTGCATTCCTACGCGTCTCTATTCCCCTTTAAACTAACACCTTATCCCAGCCTCGGCGACTTAATCTCCAAATTCCGCCACCAAAAGCTTGGTCTCGACCCAATTAGCCCTCTCTGGGGCTTCCATCTCCTTCCCCGTCTGCGCGTGCCGTTTACCTATCTCTGGTCAAAATCATTAATCCCCAAGCCCAAGGACTGGGGCTCGTACATTAACATCACTGGCTTCTCCTTTCTACCCCTCGCTAGTTCATACACTCCCCCCGACGACTTGACCGCCTTCCTTGCGGCAGGACCGGCCCCAATTTACATCGGCTTCGGCTCCATTGTCGTTGAAAAGCCCACAGAGCTGAGCAAGCTTCTCTTTACTGCCGTGAAGAAGGCCGGCGTGCGCGCAATCATCTCCAAGGGCTGGAGCAAGGTTGGCGGCGATGACGTCCCTAACAACATCTATCTCATCGGCAACTGTCCCCATGACTGGCTCTTCCAGCACGTCTCTGCTGTTGTCCATCATGGTGGCGCCGGAACCACTGCTGCCGGTATCGCTGCCGGCAAGCCGACCGTTGTCGTTCCCTTCTTCGGAGATCAGGCTTTCTGGGGGCAGATGGTAGCTCGTGCTGGCGCTGGCCCGGAGCCCGTCCCCTTCACTGAGATGACGGTGGACAGCCTTACGAAGAGTATTACCACAGCCTTGACGGAAGATGTCCAGAAGGGTGCCCAGGAGATGGCCAAGACGATTGCTGCGGAAAATGGAGCCGAAGATACCGTCACTGACTTCCTCGAGCGCCTGGTCAGCGAGGATAAACTCCATTGTGACTTGTGCCCAGACCGCCTGGCTACTTGGCTGCACAAAAAGACGGGCGCCCGCCTAAGCGGCTTCGCCGCCGCCTGCTTAGCCGACAAAGGTCTCATCACGCCTGATCAAGTCAAACTGATTCACCACAAGAGTTGGTTTGTCGACGAGGGTGCCGAGCATCCATTGGTCGGCATGGTTGCTTCCGCGACGGGCTTCGTCACAGCTGTCGCCATTGCTTCCTCCGACTATTCCAAGGCCTGGAAGTACCGCCCTGGCGGCAAGGCCGAGAAAAAAGATGCCACAGGCGAAAAAGACGCCATAGGCGAAAAAGCCGTCACGGGCGAATCCTCGCCCGAAACCAAGGGAAGCGGCCTCGAAGGCGACGAACCGGAGCCGGCGACGAACCCTGACGGCACTCCAAGAATCCCTATGCGCACCATGACTCCTTCGCAGATGGAAATGTCAGCCAAGAAAATGGCCAAGAAATCCCTCCGCACCAATTTCCCTCCACCGCCCACCATGGAGCGTGCACCGACTTTCCACGATAAGCGCAAGGCGGAATGGGAGGAGCATGAAAAAGGCCAGCACGGCCGCACGTGGCACCTCGCCCGCAAGACTGGCCGATTCGGCGTCGAGCTCGGCAAGGCCGGCCTCAAGGCCCCGGTCGCCTTCTTCTGGAACACGGCCAACGGTTTCCACAACTTCCCGGCGTACGGCTACGCTGGCATCGAGGTCCGCCACCGGGACCAGATCAAGGGCTTCGGCAGCGGCGTCAAGGTGGCCGGCAAGGAGTTCGTCCTCGGCTTCTGGGACGCCCTCTCCGGCATCGTCGTGCTTCCCTACAAGGGCACGCGCGACGAGGGCGCCAAGGGCCTGGGCAAGGGCATCTGGCGCGCCGGCAAGGGCTTCTTCTGCGGCCTGGGCGCCGCCATCTTCGGCCTCCCCGGCTACACCCTCAAAGGCGTCGAGAGGGAGCTATCCAAGCGCCACCTCACCAAGCTCAAAGCGGAAATTCTGCTTATTAGGCTCCGCACGGCGCTCAGGGACTTTCGCGAGGCCACCGTGGAGGAGCGCGAGGCGGTCGTTGACGCGTGGATGGCCAGATCCTAGTGTCGCCAACTCCCCACACTGCCGCTCATTTTACATCATACTCAGTCATTTTACATCGCGCTCGCTCATTTTGTTTCTTTTTGTCTCGATTTGTCTGTTTTCTTTCTTGGGCGGCGATTTTGGTTATTTCCTCTGGGTCCCTTGGAATATCCTGTGCACCACTGCGCATGCGTTGATTTTTGCATACCACTTCGGCGCTCTATATAATTTTAGTAGATGTATGCATTATTATTATTCTATATGTATCTTTTTATGTACTAGTTTCATTTCGTGGCTATTTTGCATGACAGTCGTTCTCAAACGAAACCGCTTCGTGATGCTCGCGCTCCACGTGCTCCTCGCGATTGTCCTCCTCCCAGGTCGGGTACTTGGCGTCGAGCTCGTACGCCGTGTCGGCCTCCATCAGGCGCGGGCTGATGGGCGCCGTGTCCGTGTCCACGCTGGCGGGACGGATCTTGGCCTTGCGCGCGGTGCTGGTGTTGGTGGCGTGCGAGACGCCGGAACGCTGCGACAGCGAGCCGATGGTGCTGCCAAAGACGCGGGGCCACATCCGCACGAGGATGAGCCGCAGCGTGGGCAGGCAGGCGCACATGAGGCCGACGTTGATCTCAATCGTGGCCCACAGCGCGACGGGCAATTCGTCCCACGTTGGGTTAATCGAGTTGGCAAAGTAGATGAGGGACCTGAGGCGAAGCGCCGAAACGATGGTGACGCTGGTTGTTCGTTAGCAGAATGCCTCGCCGGTTCGCTGCGGGGTGGTAACTTACAAGGTGCCTGTCAGGAACATGATGGCGGCGCCGACCTTCTTCTTCCAGTGCAGCTCCAGCTTGCGGATCTGGAAGAGGGGGATACCAATCATCCAGACGTCGATGGCGACGCTGACGCCGCCGTGGATCCAGCCGAGCAGGTTGATGCGGGTGCAGTGGCCGCTGACGGGCTGCGTGTAGCGCAGCCAGTAGAACGGGATCGGGGTGCACTGGAAGATGGAGAGCAGCATGAAGGTGAGGCCGAACGCGGCGGTGACGGCCATGGTGAGCCACAGCACGGCGCGGACGCCGCGGCCGGGGAAGATGGAGAGGTAGAAGAAGAGCAGGCTCATCTTGATGGAGGTGACGAGGAAGAGGTAGAGGATCTGCTGCGCGTAGAAGAAGCGGCCGAACGTGGCGAGCATGGCGGGCGGCAGCGTCCAGACGTCCTTGCCGAGGCCGTTGCGCGTGAAGCCGACGCTGTTGATGATGGTGCACGGCAGGCCGACGGCGATGGACGCGATGATGAACCAGTCGTCGAGGCCGAGGCGCCCCGCGTAGCTGTAGCAGCCCTTGAAGACGAGCCGCGCGAGCACCATGATGCCGGTGAGCGTGCACAGCGTGATGGACGCGACGTTAAAGGGCGTCGCGCGGTCGCGCCGCGGCCGCGCGCACCCGGACTGCGTCCGGTTCAGCGTCGTGATGCCTTCGGCCACGGTGCACGCCGACGCCAGGCACGTCCCGAGCGGCGCGTCGATGCCCGCCGCGAAGCACAGGCACGTCGCGTCGTCGTCGCCGCAGCTCCGCGCGCTCGCGGCCTGCTCGACGCAGGGCCTCTGACACGGGGGGGATCTCGTTAGCACACCTCCTCGGTTGCATACCCACCCCCATTCGGATCATGCCGGGCGTTTCAGCCTGGTACTTACAGCACATGACGGTACTTGCTCTAATACCGTCGACAGGGAGCGTCGGTGTATCGTCACTTGGTCGTCGTGATGTTGTGATCTGGGTGATGGTGATGATGTGCGCTGGCCGTGGCAGGATTGTGCCAGCCACACCCCGGCGGCGACGGCCAGGGACAGTCCCGGGGAGACCTTCATCGCTTTTCTTTCTCGCGGTGGTGACACTGGCGACGGAGTACTGTACACGACGGGCGGTGCGGTCGTGGAGCCGTTATACCATCACCTCCGCAATAAACAGGGTTCTGCTTCGTCCTTCTTATATGACTTGAGATGAACAGGAGAGAGGAGGGGACAAGGTGAGGGAGGAGTGGACTCAGGAAGAGGCGCCGAAAAAAGACACGGGAAAAAAGTATATTTCGGCCGTTGAGGCGAAGTGGTGGCACAGACTTTCTTAAAAGTATAGACTACTTT
>LUFD01001300.1:53696-77110 GCA_003025255.1 Cordyceps pruinosa | reverse complement strand
CCCCCCCCCTTCAGCTTGTTCCCGCTCCACACATTGACTCTAAAAAAATGTCGCAGCGGGAAGGAAAGGGCGAACTTCAGTCAAGTCTGAGAGCCACCACTGTCGATGGGGAATGCTTAACGGCACAACCCATCACGTCTCCCCGGCGGGCAGGGGGGGAGACAGGTAGGGGGGGTTGTCGAGCAGGTCGACAAGCTGCAAAGGGAAGGGGAGGAAATGAAAACAGTGAGTGAAAATTGTGGCGAGGATGCGCTATTGGTCCTAACCCGGAGGAGCCCACACAACCATCACCACGGTCCATCAACCACAACTCTGTTGTCCAGCCCTTACCCAAAGAGAACGTCCCTCCCCCACAACGATAGCTTGCAGGACGAGCGAGGGCATCCCTGGTTCCGGCCGAGGGTCGAGATTGTCATATGTCATGGCGTTCTTCGCTAGGCTTGCCTCCTCTGGGATGGGGGGATGTTTTGTTGAGTTGAGCAAGGAACGCTGTTTCGGAACTCCCACGTGTGAAAAAGGAAATACGCCGAACCAAGGGAACAGCGGCGACCCCCATGCTCTGATCAGCCGTCTTTGCGTTCTGCCGACACCGATCGTCGCCAGCCCTCGTGCGACTATTCTTTCTTCAACCCAGGCTTTATCTCTTTCTGGTGCCTGCCTCCTCGGAAGCCAGGATCAGGGGTCCTTGGACAGAGCAGCAAACCGCACACCTTGCGTCTCAGTAAGCTTTTCGTCTCCCAAGAGCGCGCCGGCTCTTCTCCCCCGCTGATGGGGCGCCAGCACGGACGTCCCGAGGACGAGAGCGCGCCGCCGCCCATTGCCCGTAGCGGCCACACCGGGGATGACCGGCGGCGGGAGGTTAGGTAAGTGCGCTACTGGTCGCTCGTGCAAGCAAGTGGCCTGATCTCGAGGCCTTGCTCGCTGAGGAACCACACACCCTCGTTTGGTCTGGTCGTGCGGTGTGCGGGAGGGACGCGGGTAAAGCCTCCTGCCCTCCGCCGATTTGGCAGCCTGACAACGTGGTGGCTTGTGTGTCATCGTGCGCGCACGAGCAGTATCCGAGTTGGCTGGTGAGTGGCCTGCGACGATGCCAACAAGCCGCAGACTAGTTTGTATCCGCAGCGAGAACTGATCTCTCGTTGTTTCGTCTTCTTCTCCTTGTTTCTCCACGAGTCAAAACGGTGGCGCGCTGGATCTGCCGTTCTTCGACCAAGTCCCACTGCGCGGACTTTTGTGCCACTCAATGTAACAAGCTGTCAAACAACTCCAGGTTGCATTTCTCAGAAATCCTCTATTTACAGCAATGTATCTTAGTTGCCATCTCTAGCCCTCTCTAGCCCGCGCTGTCTCAGTTAGTCAAATGGCACAACAACCCCATCAGAACTGCCGGGGGATGTGGGAGGCTGGCAGGCTGACTTACTCGTGCTCGCAGCCTCGGTCCCACAGGCGTTGCGGCCAAGACGGCTCTCGCTGTCGATGCCGCTGGCATGAGCCTTGGTAGCGCGTCGTTGTGGGCAGACAAATTTCGGAATTGAAAGGGAGGGAAACCCGGGTCATTAGTGTCCCGGGTTTGTTCTTTATTTCGTTTTGTTCCTTTAGCGAGTACCGAGCGCATGTTACGGTTTCGTCTCGTAAGCATCACGATTGGGCGGCGCCACCGCGTGCGTTGCAGCATCTGACTTGGTCCCTGCGCATTGACATTTCGTGCGAATTGCTTAATCTGCGTCTGAAGACTCGTTGCGGGGGGACATCCTCATCCCAAACGCCAAGCCCTTAGCCAAGCTTGACGTTTGGCTGCGTCTCAATTGGCTGTGTGTGGTGTGTGTCCCTGAGAGATTTGCATCTCCTGGACGTTTCCCTCCCCCCCCCTGGCTTCCCCCAAGGCTGGGGGTTCCTCGGGATCGACGCGCGCATCCCAGCATGTGGCTGTACCCGCGCAATATATATCCCAGAAACGCGTGCAATGCCGGCTATTAAACCTAAACACCGTCCCTCCCTGAATGAAGAATAATCTGCGCCGGGCTCGTAGATGATGCCTCTTTGGTTGCATCCTCCTCACGTCTAGCCTCGCCCTTGGCCCGTGCCTAGGACGAACGTGACAGTATCTGTAAAGTGGTTACATATAAATGATATAGCCGGCATTGGCCACGGATCAGCAGACCCATCGGCTACCTGGCGGTAATCAGCGCTCTATGCAGCTCCTTTCTCTCCTTTCCTTGCTGTTGCTCACTGCTGTTGCACCCGACGATACGATGTTCACGTGTCGTCCTGGGGCGGGTTCCCCCCTGCCTGCTCCTTCCAGCGATACTCGCGCTCCACGCCCATCCTGCGCTGCGCCGTGTCGCACAGCTTCTGGTTCCCGCACTCGCACGCGGCGCCGTCGCGCAGCCAGCGGTACGTGATGCTCCAGCGGTCGCGGCGCGGGCGGACCGTCTCGCCGCCGGCGCCGCCCAGCGTGTCCGTCTTGCGGGCCCGGATCCCGTGCGTCCAGTGCAGCCTGGCGTCGCCGCTCATCCGCATCATCGTCCGCGGCTCCAGGTCGACGTCGACCCTCCGGTCCTTGGCCTCGCCGTGGCAGAACTGCATCAGCAGCGGCGACCCCAGCGACAGCGAGTACAGCTGGTCGAACGCGCTGTGCGTGTCGACGTGCGGCGGGATGCCGGTGCCCGGGGGGTAGTGCTGGATGCACACCTGGTCGGGTGGGCGATCCTCACCCGTCGGCAAGAGAGGCTGCAGCCATTCCGGGAAGGGCTCGTACGGCACTTCTTCGTCTATGGCAAACGTCTTGTAGCTGAACGTATACCCGTAATGCAGTGAGCGCCGGCCCTTTCGATCCGGCCAGTCGAGCTCGGTTTGAAATATCAGCAGGATGGCATCTTCCTGTTCCTTGGATATGAAGTCGTTATGGATAAAGATACCTGCTGGCTCAATATCGAGCAGCTCCATTAGAAGTGACGCAGCGTGTAAGTCCAGCCAAATCGTTCTCGGCTTGTTGGTTTGTGCGAGAAAAAACTCATGCAGGATTTGGGTCGGATCACGTGATTCACTGCGGATGAGGATGTTTTGCTGACGCCGAATATTTCAACAGACATACTGTTGTACGAAGTATTAACGGTATAATTGATCCATTATGCATCTTATATTTCTAGTAATATTGATTCAGTTGCAGTACCTCGCCACTGTGCGGCATACGCGATGAGTTGTATTGGTCCCTCCGTCGACTTACACCAACAGCCACCATGTTACAGACAGATCCGGGGCACCCATCGAGGCTTCATCGAGGCTGTTTTCCCTTGAAAGCTTTCTTTGCTTGTAACAGCTGGTTGTGTATGTTTATAACTGTCTTGCTATAACCCATTGACAGCCCTGTTGTCTCCGACACCGCATCTTGGCATGATCAATGGCGCCACCGCAAGTGGATTATCGAGGCCGGAACCGTGGCCGGAAAGCTTGCCGCAAGCTAAAACAACAATGGAGATGCGGCTTAAAATCAAACTACCTCTTTGGGCTCGCACTCCGAGTAAAGCCGGCCGAAATATTGGAGACCTGCCTCCGTCCATGGGCAAAAGCCTTCACATTGAGTCACGGCCAGTGGGTCGGTCAGCCTGTTGTAAGAGGGGAATTCAGGTAGTTCCACGGCGTCCGCCTTGTAGTTTTGGTAAATAGTTGCTATCCACCAGTATCGTTGCTTGTGTGCTCTCAGGCGTTGGCTAGTACAACTTGCGTCCAATACACCGTGCTCCTCGGGTTCACAATGGCAACGAAGGAAATGGCAACGACGACCAGCACGGCCCTGGAGCTCGGCCACTCCCGAAGCGAGCAGCAGCAGCGGACCACGATCCAGCTCCGCGGCGCCGCCCACGATTCCGACAGCGACCTGGACCCGATCCTCGACGCGTCCCGGCTCGCCGACAGCACCGTGCCGGACGGCGGCTACGGCTGGGTCGTCATCGGCGCCTGCGCCGTCGTCTCCTTCTGGCTCACCGGCGTCAACTACAGCTGGGGCGTGATGCAGGCCGCCCTCGTCGAGAAGGGCCTCGGCTCGCCGTCCACGCTCTCTTTTGTCGGCTCCATCCCCGCGACGCTCATCAGCGTCATGGCCATGCTCAACGCGCGCATCATCCGCAAGATCGGCACGCGCTGGACCGCTGTCGCCGGCATCTCCGTCATCGGCCTCGCGCAGCTCCTCGCCGGCTTCGCGACCGCGAGCGTCGCCGGCCTGTACGTCACCGCCGGCGTCATGCTCGGCGTCGGCATGAGCCTCTGCTTCACGGTGTGCTCGGTCACCCCCGCGCAGTACTTCAAGCGCCGCCGCGGCCTCGCCAACGGCCTGGTCTTTGCTGGCGGCGGCCTCGGCGGCGCTATCATCACCATTGTCGAGGGCATCCTGATCCAGCGTTTCGGCCCGGCGTGGGCCTACCGGGTGATGGGTCTCGCGACTCTTGCGACGGGACTGCCGGCTGCCTTCTTCATCAAAGAGCGCAGCGCCGTCGCCGTGGTCGGTACGATGGAGTGGCGTCTCTTTAAAGATGTTAGATTCAGCCTCATGTTTGTCGCTGGGGCAATCGCTACGTTCCCGCTTCTTGTACCAGCCTTCTTTCTGCCCCTGTACAGCAGCTCGCTCGGCATGTCCGCTGGCACGGGTGCTGCCCTTCTTGCTGGCTTCAACTTTTCGTCTGCTGTGGGCCGCATTCTCTGTGGTTTTCTCTCCGACAAGGCCGGCTCCATCAACACCATGTTTGGGTGTCTCCTGGTCAGCTCCTTGGGCATGCTGGTGCTGTGGCCGACATCGACCACTGTGGCACCGTTGGCCGTATTCGCCGTCCTGAATGGCGCAGCAAATGGCGGCTTCTTTTCAACAATCCCGACTGTAGTGGGTAACGTCTTTGGCTCCGCCCGCGTCGTTGTCGCGCTCGGCATGATTGTCACCGGATGGGCCGGAGGGTATCTCATGGTGAGTTGCTTTCATCTTGCGGTCAAAAAGAATTGGCGGGGGTCTAATATTTACCGACATAGGGTGCCCCAATTGCGGGTTATATATTGGATGCGTACGGTGGCCAGGACGGCGGCTTACACGCGTATCGCCCTGCCATGTTCTATGCCGGCTCTCTGTCTATGGCAGCTGC
The DNA here is from genome assembly GCA_003025255.1 of Cordyceps pruinosa. Lineage (NCBI taxonomy): Eukaryota > Fungi > Ascomycota > Sordariomycetes > Hypocreales > Cordycipitaceae > Cordyceps > Cordyceps pruinosa. Next base: position 71,984 of record LUFD01001300.1, on the reverse strand, counting down.
CATCCTCGTCGCATTCATGCGTCTAAGGATGAACGTCCCGCTTCTGGGCAAAGTATGAAGGCGTGCTGTTTGAGCGTTTGAGTGCATAGAGCTCACAAGCGATCTGATCGGTGGTACCGAACCTCATTGCCCGAAAAGCGCAGTAGACGAAGAAACGAATAGATGAAACGTAGAAAGTAGATTTGACAAGCAGACTGAAATAAAAAGTAAGCTATGGTAGACTAAATAGCGAGTGTCAGATTGATAATATATATATAAAAAAAATCGTTTGCTTAACCCCGTAGGAACTCCAATGCAGAATAATACATGTGTGCCTTTACAGCTCACATCTAGAGCTGTGTCACACTATACCTCTTTCCGCGAAAATAGACTTGTTACGTCAACATTCGCTACCTTGATCAAGGCGCTTACTTCTCTCAGATGCAGCAGGCCTCGAGGTAGTATAATGTATAGCCCAGACTCCTGGTCTTCGTCTGGCCGTAGTTTGTCGTTGTGTGTTTGCTTTCCCGATGCCTTGATTGATCCCATTACACGACGATAGCCATCACGTGTCAGTTTTGCGAGCAAACCATCACGGCCAGTGACGTCCTGCAGCTCCCCGTACGGCTCAAATCCCAGACTGAGATACGAAACACCACTGTTGCGAAGCAGTTGCATGGCGGAGATGACGAGAAGGTCGGTAATACCGCGGGGGGCATCCTCGGAGGCAACGCAGGGATCCAGCTGAAACCCATTATTCGCGCCTAAATATCGCAGACCCGCGATACCGTTGGCGCGACCGTCGCGATCGCATGTGTAGAGGAACATGGTGATGTCTGGTCGTGAGAATAGGTCGTACTGTGTAATGAAGGCTTGGGCATTGGACGGACGTGAGGAGTCGCGCTGGGCACGCCAGCCGTCATAAACCGCTTGCAATTCTTCTTCGAGTGCTGGGTCATACCCTTTGACGCTGGGTGCATAAATCCCCACGGAGACACCGCCGCGGGCAGGGTCCAGCAGCTGGCGGCACTGGCTGATTGTGCGCTTTCCGGCCTTGTTCTTGAGCAGCGGGTTTGTGACAGGGTTCAAGACACGCTCGCGTCCGAAATGCATTGTCACACACCCCTTCTTTTGTGAATGCTCGGCGAATGCGGCGCTAGCTCCTATGTATACGATTCGGAGGCGTCGATCGCCGCGAAACTGTTGAAACTCGTCCAGCAGAGGCTGGATCCGGTCTGGTGAACAGAGAGGGTCGCCTGCAATGACGGCCGCGCCACTCTTCACTTTGTATACCAAGGAGCCATGCCCGTGCTGGCTAACAAACAGTTTGTAGCTGGGATCGAGGATGCCCATATGCGCGGTACGGCTAAACTGATGATAGGAGGTATCGAAGTCATCGCTGCCACAGGATGAGCTGCGGCTGTCTGAGAATCGCGCGCTCGAGGCGTAGCCATCGATGCTGCTACCTGGTGTGCGAGTATCCATGGATAGACGAGGGCTTGTGCTCTTTGGGCTGCAGCGGAACGACAAGTTGGGAAGGCCGCTAACACGCGGGCCATCATTTTTCGAGGCGGCGGCATAGACCGTGTCGATGAGGGCGCAGGACCGGGTTGACATGCCCGAGACGGAGCTCGAGGCAGAAGAGCCGCCTTCTGGGTATAGGTAGTTTCCGTGCATCGTGAGTGAAGGGTTTGGAGCCAGGCTTGGGTATGGCGAAAGGAAATACAGGCAAGCAGGAGACCTGCCTGCGAGTGAAGGGGGCGGATGCCGTGTCATATAAGGCCCAGCCAGTCAACAGAGCGATCGGCCTCGCTACAATGCCTGTGCCTGCCTTGTCTGACGAGTACAAATGGCCCTTGTGCTCCGCCTCTCGTTACATAGTTCCCTTGTGGGCGCAGCTGGGCGGCAAGACAGCCATCCCTCCCTCTCCTCGCTACGTTTTGCCTCGATACGGAAGGCACTTGAAGCCTCACTGCGGGCAGCCGGGCCCCGAAAGAGCAGTTTAGCTGATCGGCTAGGAAGTTAGGGGGGTGGCAGCGCCAAGTTTTCCCTGTGGTAATTGCCGTAATAGGCCAATAGGGCTGAGCCACCCGGCGACTGGACGCTGCTGGGCCACTCGGAGCTGCTCCTGTCGGCGAACCAGAGACAATGCGGGCGGTGTAAAACCAAGGCCCGGCTTATTCTACTCCAAAAAGCCTGTCTTGCGCCGCAACCTGCTAGCCACAGAGGGAAAACGAGATGGGGCGAGCCCGGGAAAGATGCGTGGGTGACGTTGGCGCCGTGTCATACGCCGAGAGAGCAAATCACAGCCCATTGGACAAGCCATGTTAGTGATTAAGTGAGGAGGTGCTGCGTGGCTGCCCATCCTTGCTTGCGCGGCAGCCCTGCCATCGGCGAATCGCCCAGGAGGCTTTCTCCGCGACAGCCTTGTGTATTTTTAACTCGCGACGGCTTCGGTTCAACTTGGCTTCGAAGTCTATTCCGCCCGTTGACGATCCGGCAGAACCCATCACGGGGCGCAGTTGAACGAGCCTCTATCCGACCCGTAGACACTGCCACCCTTGTTCGAGTCGCGGGAAGTCGTGCAGCGGTGCATCCTCCGCGGATCTCCCGGTAGACCGATGTCAGCGTGCAGGTTGCATCTGAAAACCTGCTTTCACGTATTCGGGTGTGAGGGGGTGAAGTGAATATGATGCAACCATACTGCAATATATTTCAGTCACCACCTCTCCTGCCCGAAGTCGACACAAAGCATGCGCCAGCACAGTTTCTGAAATCTTTCATTTTCACATTCAGTGCACTTCCCGAGGATCGGCACACTGTCAGGAAAAGCCGTTTCAGCTACCACTCGAAGAAGCCGTCGCAATGGTGACCGCAGCCTGAATGGAGGCTCGCGACGAGAGCCGTGAGCACGCGAGCACAGTGCCAGCCGGGGTTCGCCGGCCACGTACGTACTGGGTACAGTCATCGTTCATTTGAGACAATCCAGCTCAATGCCGGCCACGTCGGGCTGCAGCTAGTTGATGGTAGTGGGCTGACTGCCTGCACGTTGGCGCGCAATCTCTGCAATGCATACGTATGCTCGGCCCACACACTCGAATCCGATGAGCCATCCCCAGGAGAAAACTAGCCAATGGTTCTGGGCCTGGCTGAAACAGCGCGGAACGTGTTTCTGCCTTACTGATAAACGACTCGGGGGAAGCCCGATGAATAATGGAGAGGCCCGACAACTGACAACTGACAGCGCCAACACAACGACTGACCAAGTGACGAGCTCCACGGACGAGATCAGACTCATAATGATAGGTAGCCGCTATCGTAGGGGGCAGTGCCGGCGAAGGTTTGATTGGTACTGGTGGGCCTATAAAGCTTCTAGAAGGCGCAAAATCCTCGCACACCGAGGGACCCTCGGAGAACCTATCGGATCCCTAGGCGCCCGCTGCTAGATGCAAGCTCACAAGGCACCGGATGATTAGAAAAGAATAGACACATTCTACAGGAACAAGAGACGCTTTTTTTTTCTAGAAACAAAAACCTTCCCTGGTTGTGAACCGATAGCCTGAAGACTTCCTAAGTCGTTGCATTGTGTCTTGATGGCGCGTCGCACTGCGTAGGCCCTATTTTGCGGTTCCGGGTACAGTTGGCCTTTTCGAATTCCGTTCAAGCCGTCTCCTATCCCAATGTTTCCTATCATCGTTGCGCAATCGCCGCTACAGCTGTGGCTTTGAACCCCCTGCTTACGGCCGGAATGAATCGGCTCTCGCAATCGCCGCCACAGATTCGCAGGGTGCGCATTCTACAGCAACTCCTGACTCCCGTTGTGTCTGAGTCGATGCTTTCCGGCCGCGGACTGCAGACCGAAGCTCCAACACCGAGAATCGCTTCCCAGTGCTACACGTATCTAAGGGCATTTTGTGTTTCGCTCTGGTTTAATGCCGAGCCTGATAGTATCGTGAATATTGATTGTGCAGTCCCATATTTTGCGCGACTCATTTCCTTGAGAATTTTGCTCGCGTGCTGCAGTAAACATGGGTTCGAACAACCTGCCAACACAACGTGCACTGACGGTGAGTCGTCAAACCATCGCTTCTCCATGCATGATCTCATGAAATCCATACAGCGAAAAGATCAACGTCAGCCCTAGATCGAGGCTGAGCAGCTGAGAAAAGTCCAAAACGTCTTCTAGGGTAGTCTGGGGACCGCCTCGGCGACATCGGCCCCTTTGGCATGGGAGAGGAGTGGCATAACTGAGCAATCTCGGCGTGTTGGCCGGAGTAGAATTCCTACTGACTCGCAATCAGGCGGAAAACCACTCACCTCGAGCAATAGCCTCCTCACGCGACGGCTAATGAAGGGCCTGTGTGTAAATTTCTCCAGTGGGGTTGTGCGTGCTGTTGCTGGGGATGCCTCGTCGCTCTCCGCTCTCTGCCCGCAGGGTCGTAGTGAGCTGGGGAAACCTCCTTGGGGTCTGGCGGTTGAATTGCAAATGACCTCGATTCTCTTGGGTCGCTGCGAGTTTCTAGAACCAACAGAGAAGTTGTCATCGTTCCTTGTCCAACTGTGGCGTGTCGAATCGTACACAGCGACGCCCAGTCGGCTGTCGGAACCACGAGAACCCCTGCAAGCCACCACGTCAAAATTTTCCCTCTTGTTACCGAGCCGGACGCCACGCGCCGCTGCCAAGTACGCCGCGGGCTGGGAATGCCGCTTCTAGACGCTAGCTGCCGGCAGGAGCTCTCCGATAAGGCATTGTCGTGTTAGTTGGGGTGGTGGGTCGTTGTCGCCGCTCGCCTGGTCAAAAAGTTTTCTGCTTTACCTTCTCCAGGTCTCTTCTTCCCCGGACCAGGCCTGTTGTCATCTTATTTTATTCCTTTGTTTGCGGGGAAAGTTGCATACGTTGTAGAAAAGCGCTGCGGCCGCCTGCACTGAGTTCCCCGGCGACGTCTTCTTCACCTCTCGACCAACCCACTCCCCTTGATTGCCTTGACAACCAGCAACATTCCAGCCACGAAACTTCTTGAACAGGCTTCTTTCAGCGGCCGCTCTGCGTGACCGCGATACAACTCGGCAACCCTCAAGATGGCCGAACACACTACTGAGGCTCCCGCGCCTGCGCCTGTCAAGGACCAGGGCAATGAGACCAACACCTCCCCGAAGCAAGCCGCCGGAACTCGGCAAGGCGCGCTGATGCCCCCGGAGCAAGACCCGGAAGTTGGCTTCGAGCACAGTGACGAACTCACCAATGACCAGATGAAGCAACTTGCAGCCTCTGGAAACGCTCACTTCCATCGTCTCGGCTGGAAGCGCCTCGCGATTGTCACCATCGTTGAGGCTGTCGCCCTCGGCGCCCTGAGTCTACCTAAGGCGTACGACACGCTGGGCATGTTCCCCGGCGTCTTCCTTACCATCACGCTTGGCCTCATCTCCATCTTCACCAGTTACATCGTGGGCCAAGTCAAACTCAAATACCCTGAAGCAGCGAGCTACGCCGACGCCGGCCGGCTACTGCTCGGCCGCTTTGGCTATGAACTCTTTGGTGCTGCCATGGTTCTTGAGCTGGTCATGGTCGTCGGTTCACATGCGCTCACCGGAAGCATCGCGTTGGGAGATTTGAACAATGGACGCGTCTGCTCTGTTGCGTTTTCTGCCATCTCTGCCATCATCCTGTTGGTTCTCGCGATCCCGCCCTCCTTCACCGAGGTCGCTATCCTTGGCTATGTCGACTTCGTCTCTATCATCGTCGCAATCGGCATCACTATTATTGCGACGGGTGTTCAGGCGACCAACAGCGAGCACGGTCTCAACGGAGTCGATTGGAGAACCATGCCCAAGGAAGGCCTTGGATTTGCGGAAGCATTTGTCGCTGTCAGTAACATCATCTTCGCATTTAGCTTCGCCATCGGCCAATTCTCGTTCATGGACGAGATGCATACGCCGACTGATTACATGAAGTCCATTTGGGCCTCTGGTATCATCCAGATTTGCATTTATACCCTGACGGGCGCACTGTGCTACGCATTCATTGGCAGCACCGTCCTTGCGCCCGCGCTACTGTCCGCAGGCCCGACCATCTCCAAGGTGGCATTTGGTGTTGCGCTGCCCGTCATTTTCATCTCTGGCTCCATCAACTCCACCGTTGCTCTGCGATATATCCACGGCCGTATCTGGAAGAAGTCCATTGTGAGATACGTCAATACCCCTCAGGGCTGGTTCTGGTGGATCTCCCTCGTCACCGTCTTCACAGTCATCGCTTGGATCATTGCCGAGGCCATTCCTATTTTTTCGGACTTGCTTTCGCTTGCCTCCGCTCTGTTTGTCTCCGGGTTCTCTTTCTGGATCCCGGCAGTCATGTGGTTCCATCTGCTTTGCGAAGGGCCGTGGTTCTCTCGCAAGAATATTCTGATGAGTCTCGGGAGCATTCTGGCCTTCATTGTCGGGATTGTGACCCTTGGCGCTGGCACTTATGCCACGATCAAAGACATCGTAAGTGTCTCCCTCTGTCAGTTTTTCTGTCAGTCTTGCAATTATTAACTTTCGTCACTAGATTGATCAAACCACACACGGCGACACGCATCGCCCGTTTACATGTCGCCCGCTCCCTACTGTCGGCAATGCCACCGCAAGCCACTGAAGAAAGTGACTGGAGCTGTATAACGCGCGCACAGTGTATAATAAATTGAATAGCGATTTTGCTAGTATGAATATATCTACTGTAGATTTCAATCCCAGCATCAGCACTGCGAGTGCGGCATAGCTCATATCGTCGATGTGGGTGATGTTTTACAGGAACAATCACCAAGGCCTGATTGCGCCCCATACAAGTCAATCCCGGGAGAGACGGCTTATTGAATGGTCTCAATATTGTACAGCATTATTGACGCCCGTCAGGTTCGCTGCCGACGGCGGCTCCAACAACGTGCCAGCTAGCGAGCGTGGGCGCAAGCTGCAGTTAAGTAGGCACGCCCTTGCTCGCTCCTATTAACTTCATATTCTTTTTAAGATGACGAAATTTTAGTTAGCTTGTATTGTATATAGTAACACTACATCCCTCATTCTTAGGTCAGTAAAGCGCGTACGTACTAACACTTACGTATAAACCGGTGATCCTCTAGGCTCATTAATTGCCCCTTGATTCTAACGACTACACGACTAACATGTCTATCGTATTGGAGAACCTTGCAGCATATTCACCTAATAAGACAACACTGATTCTGCCCGATTTCCACTAGGCGACCCGTGGATATAATTCAGCCAGCACAAACCCGAGGTCATCTCTGCAACGATGTCCAAAGTCTGCTCAACTCCGCTCGCCTCAACGGATCACCAGTTGTCAGCTTCAAACAAAAATACAAGCATGTGTGGCAGGGCTTCACCGACGGTGTGACATTAGCCGGCGACAAGATAAACCGCCCGGCTGCGTTTCCGCGCTGAAGGCTCCAGAGCTACTACGCTTCTTGAACGAGGAATGCGAAATTGAGGGCCTATTATTTACTGTGGTGTCATCACCATCTGCTACTACGGTGGGCGAGGAAGGTTGTTAGGAGCACACACCGGAGACACATGAAATAGTACTGCGCGATGTGTTGCCCAGGACAGACTGGGTCGCTAACACTCAGACAGCACTTCATTGCTCACTGGAAAGCCCGGGGGTTTAGAAAACATTCAATTGTCTCTTCATCAATAATATACAAGTCTAATAATGCATGCCACGATATGCTCCCTATTTATTTCCTCTCCCGAGTTCTCTCTTTATCTAGTGCTACGCATCGGTGCTTGGGAAACGTCCACACCAGTGCTGTGGCCTGCGTCCTTGCGGTAGCTGCCGCTCTCCCACTTGGCGGAAGTGATTGGATTGACATGTTGGATGTACATGAGGTCAACCTCCTCCAGAGTGCGGTCCTTGGACTCAATGACGAAGAAGAACACAATAACAACCAGCGCAGCACAGCAGCCAGCGAAGACAAGACCGTAGAGGTAGTCAATCTTGTCAGTGATGAAGCGGGTGAAGAATGACAACATGAAGTTCCAGAACCAATTCGAGGCTGTAGCGAGTCCCATACAGACGCTGCGATAGCGCAAGGGATACAACTCAGAATTCACCGCCCACACAACCGGACCCCATGAGACTGCGAAAGCCACGATGGACAGACAAGAGAAGGTGATCAAAACGCGGCCAGCTGTAGGGGTACTCTCCGGGTTCACAAGATCGACAGTGAAGTGTCCAACAAATGCATAGATCAGGAAGCACGTCATCATCGCAGCGGCTCCCGCCATAAGTATAGGGCGTCTTCCATATTTCCGGACGATCCATAGCGAGGCAATAGTCGCGACAACGTTGACCGATCCAAGAATCAGTTGTGTAATATAACTATCGCGAATACCTGTGGATTTAAACACAGTTGTTCCAAAATAGAAAAAATAATTCACACCGACGAGTTGCTGGCCAGCGCCTAAAGCAATTCCTAGTAATGTGCGATGAAGCATTCGGGGGGCGGTGAAGATTTCGGAGAAGCTGAACTCTTGTGACAGCTCGCTCTCTTCGTTGAGTTTGTTCTGGAGGTCGTCGATTTGGTGCTGGACGGTTGTTGAATTTTCCGGCAGGCCAGAAAGCTTAGCAATCGTAGTGCGAGCCTCCTCGGTGCGGCCGTGTCCGTATGCGTATCGGGGGGATTCGGGGAAGAAGAGAATGAGCGCGCCGAGAGCCAGGGCCCAGGCAAAGGAAAGGCCGTTGGGGATGCGCCATGACGCGCTGCTGGTGTGAATCTTGGAGGTGCCGAAATTGACCATCTCGGCGAGCCAGATGCCGGAAGTAATGAAGAGCTGGTATGAAGAGACAATGACGCCGCGAATGGCGGCGGGCGAGCACTCAGACTGATACATGGGCACGACGACGGACAGGGAACCAATGCTCAGACCGGTGACGAGTCGACCAACGGCGAACTGGGCCCAGTGTGTGCTAGAGGAAATCTCAATGACTGTTCCGACACAGGTAAAGAATGCCGAGACGGAGATGGCAAGTCTGCGACCAAGCAGATCGGCCATCTTGCCGGCAACTAGGGCACCGATGAGTGCACCAATGCTGACCATGCCAACGATTGTTCCTTGTCGTGCCGCGCTGAATTCGTAGTCGCCGCTGGCATTGAGCTGACCAAATCGCCGAGAATAATCCTTCATGGGGAAGAATCCAGAAATCTCGCCACTATATCGTTGAGTTAGACGTGGCTGATGGATAGCTGCGAGAGCACATTGCCGTACCTGACATAGCCAAAGATGAGTCCGCCGAGACTGGCAGTGAAGCCTGCAGTTACGGCCAAGGCCGTGATTTTTTGCTCGTCCTGGGTAACGCTCTGGTTTTGCGCCAGCTCAACCTGAGGTCGTTCGTCCTCAGCATTGCTGAGCTTGCGTTTAGAAAAGGCACCCATCGTTGCAGGCCCAGTCCTGTGTCGTCAACTATAGTCTTTCTTCAAGGTGAAGCAAAACGAGGGAAAGCCAGAGGGCACCAGATCCCAGCGAGCAGAGCACAGCCTATTCGTATAAATAAGAACCAGCATGACTAGCAGTCCACTCTTTTCCGTCACACTTTCTGATCATGCTCGTCAGTTCATCAGGTATAGTCTCCTCGCGGCGGGCGGGCGTGTCCACATTCCCTGGGAGACTTTGCTAGTTTCGGTACTTTGCCAGATATAATCGGGAACTGTGCCGGAGGGCCGGCGGACATATGCTCCAATGTTCAAAGCCCTCGGCGCTGTCCTGCGCTCCTCGGCGGGCATTCAGTCTAATTGCCTGCATAGAAACATTGCAGCAAGTCCCAGTTTTGAACGCCAGTGGTGCAGATTCATCAATGGCGTGGTTCTCGTGCTCATTTCCTCTGCTTCTGACTATTGCTCACAACATCAGCACGCGGCCCCCGGTCTGCACGAGATATTCAGGCCCGAGTCACAATAGCCAAGAAGCCTGTGCCCTTGACGAATATGCACAGTTGTGAGGCTTTTTTTTTATGGAAGAACCACTAATACGTCAACGGTCCACCGCCTCGGGCCGATGAGCGCAGCAAGCCACCCAAAGATTGGATGCTTGCTGGGCCTCCCAGGGCTGTTGAGCCCCTTGTTGCATGTCACCTGGTTTCTACCTCTTTGAGTTTCTATGGAAGCGCCGGAAGCTCATCCTGATGTGGACTTTCTTTGAACGGCGAAACGCCCAAGCGGCATCTGAAACGAGGTTGGAAGCTCTGTCAGATACACGGCCTAAGCGAGTCTAGAAGGAACATTTTGTGTAATTCGAGCGCGTTTACTATAGATGCCAATTTCAAATACAATCCATAAGGCAGGCAGGAGATAATTGACACAGTCAGGGGGTGATGGAATTTTTAGTGGCCCCAAGTTGACGAAGCAACCGTACCCAGCACTACTACATGATCGAAACATGGACTAGCCATGACACTACAGAGTGGACACGCCAATGGATTAGTATTCTGGGCTCGGGAGCCGATGGTTCCATGTTGTGTTTTGTAAATGGGCAGGTAGCTCCCGCGGTGGACGGAGTAACTCGGGCCTCAGTTGTGAAGTGTCTGCATGTCACTTGCGCGGGAGATGGCTATACGAGGCCACTCTACGCTCTGAGGTTATAGCACGGGATATCAGAGGAACTGCGAGGGCCATCAGGATGACGGTGGAAGTACAGGTCAAGAGCGCCTGTACCAGCCATAGTCGAGGGTGTCATTGCAGTGTGAAATACTCGCGGGCGCAGGCGAGCCTAGCCTCTGCTCAGTGGAAATCCCAAATCGCAGTTCGAAGCCGGATTTGACGGCCCAAAGCGTGTGCGAGGTCCGGGAATTAGCATCGGATTGCAAGACGCCGACTTGGTGGCTTCCCTTCCCCCGCACAACCCCGCGTTCTGTTGACGATATCATTGCAGCACCCCCTCCTCTGCCGGTTCTTTGCGAAGCCAAGCCTGCTCAATAACATCATCCAGCTTGGTCCATCATTGGACAGTCACGATGCCGTCAGCTACAGAGTTGCCATTCACGCTCAAGGATGCGTCCCTGCTCAAGGACAGGTCCTACGTCAACGCCCAATGGGTCGAGGCCAAGTCGGGCAAGAGATTCGATGTCATCGACCCCGGCTCCGATACGACATGGGCATCATGCGCGGACAGCGGACCAGAGGACGTGGATGCCGCCGTCGATGCGGCGCATGCGGCATTCCAAGCATATCGCAAAGTCAGCCCTCGCACACGCGGGCAGCTGCTCCTTGCCTGGCACAAGTTGATTGACGAAAACAAGGACGACCTGGCAGCCATCATGACCTGGGAGAGCGGCAAGCCGCTTGCCGAAGCGTACGGCGAGATTGCCTACGCACAAGGGTTCACCTGGTTCTTTGCCGGCGAAGCCGAGCGTATCCAAGGCACCATCAGCGTCCCTGCTACTCCAAACCGGCGAGTCATGATAGTGAAGCAGCCGATTGGCGTTGCTGTTGCGCTGGTGCCTTGGAATTTCCCGATGGCCATGATTCTTCGGAAAGCAGGTGCCGCCTTCGCCGCGGGCTGCACCATGGTTGTGAAGCCGTCGCCCGAAGCACCCTTGACGTGCCTTGCTCTGGCCGAGCTGGCCACGCGCGCGGGATATGCGCCTGGTGTGTTCAATGTTTTGACAACCTCGCTCACCAACACGCCTGCCTTGTCCGAAGCGCTTTGCCTGCACCCGAACGTGCACAAGGTCACGTTCACCGGCAGCACGCGCGTCGGGAAAATCGTCGCCGGCCTCTGCGCGCGCAACCTGAAGAAGTGCACGCTGGAGCTGGGTGGAAACTGCCCGTTCATCGTGTTTGACGACGCCAACCTGGACCAGGCCCTCGAGCAACTCATGGCTCTCAAGTGGCGGCACGCGGGCCAGGCGTGCATCTCGGCCAACCGCCTCTACGTCCACTCGAGCATCTACGAAAAGTTCACGCAGATGCTTGTGGACAAGACAAAGGGTCTCGTGGTTGGCCACGGAGCAAAGGAAGGCACCACGATGGGACCGCTGACTACCCCCAACGGCGTGAGGAAGGCAGAGGAGCAGGTCGCCGACGCGCTGAAGCTCGGCGCGAAGCTCGTCCTTGGAAGTGGCAGAGGTCGCCTCCAGGATGGTGCGGGCGATGGCAAGGGCGTTTCTGGCTACTTCATGGAGCCCACGATCCTTACCGGGATGACAAAGGACATGCTCATGACCCGCGAGGAGACGTTTGCGCCCGTCTGCGGATTGTATTCCTTCGACACAGAAGAAGAAGTGACCCAGTGGGCCAACGATACCGGCATGGGTTTGGCAAGCTATGCCTTCACCAAGAACATGGATCGAGTGTTCCGTCTGTCGGAGAACCTCGAAGCTGGCATGATCGGCTTGGTACGTACGACCGCGAATGTATAGACTACAACAGAATGACTAACGGAAGCAGAATACTGGCGGTAGCTCTGCCGCAGAGAGTCCCTTTGGCGGAATGAAGGAATCTGGTTACGGAAAGGAGAGTGGAAAAGATGTTGCAGTCAACGAATATCTCGTGGCAAAGACTGTGACCATCACCGTGGAAGGCCACTTCTAAGCAGCCTGCCTGGTCGTTCGATGTACGCATTCCATAGTACAACATGCTGTCTGTTCCTTTGTGCCATCTCAGCAACTTCCATCGTCAACGCCACTAGCTCTTGGTGGATTAGTTTACGCCCTTGGATGAGCGGCGCCCTTGGATGACATCTCGTACCCAGTGCATGGACATACATATAGCCAGCCGGCATCCAGTAAGCGATAGAGCAAAAACGCTTACAGTGTCGAGCCACACTCCATTCTCAACATGTCGGTATCTATCCCCAACTCGCTCAACGACATCGCCGATACGTGGTCGCCTCACCTGGTCGCCAGCGTGAATGGGCAACATGTCAAGATCGCCAAGATGGACAGGTCCTTCGTCTTTCATTCGCACCCCGAGTCCGACGAGCTTTTCTACGTCTTGTCGGGCCGCCTGACCATGAAGTTCGAGGAGCGCGAAGATGTCAACATGAAGGCCGGCGACATGTACGTGGTGCCGAAAGGCGTCCGCCACTGCCCGGTCGCGGACAACGCGGAGATTATGCTCGTCGAAGCCGCGAACACGATAAACACTGGTGATGCCCCGGCGTCCGAGCGGACGAGAGAAGTCAACACGCGGTTTCACGATCACTACCCTACGAGTCAGAGGATAGACAGCAAGAGATAGCAAGTTGATTGACTTCATTCGAGTCATAGCTAGAGCCTACACATTACGTCGCGTTATATCCACCGTCCACAAACGGTGTCGTCCCTGTAACCGCGTCGCTTGCGCGGCTGGCCAGGTAGATGGCAGCTCCGGCAAAGTCTCCCGGCACGCCGTTTCTGCCGACCATGGTCCTCGCAATGTGCTTCGCGACGACGCCCTCCTCGGCGCATGCCGCCGCCGTCAAAGCCGTCTCCACGAACCCTGGCGCGACAGCGTTGCAGAGCACGCCCCGGGGCGACCAGGCCTCGGCCTGGGAGCGCGTCAGCCCTGCCAGCCCTGCCCTCGAGACACCGTAGACGCTGCTGTTGCCGAACGCGCGGATAGATTGCTGGCTGATGACGTTGATGATGCGACCGCTGCCGCGCTCGGCCATGGCCGGGCCAAACGCTTGGCCCAGCTGAAACGCGGCGGTGAGATTGACGGCCATGGACTCGTCCCAGTGCTGCTGCGTGAGGTCGCTCATATGGACCCTGATATTGACGCCGGCAGCATTGACCAAGATGTTCGGCAGCCCATGCGCCGACAGCACCGCCGTCTTAATCGCGTCGGTACTTCTCACGTCGTGCGCCAGGCCGACGGCATCAATCCCCTGCTCGCGAAATTGTTGAACGGCGGCGTGGAGAGGCTCCCGGCGGCGTGGAGAGGCTCCGGGCGGCGAGCAATAAGAACCACTGTAGCCCCGGCCAGGCCAAGAGCCATGGCCATGGCGCGGCCAATGCCGGAGCTGGCCCCTGTCACGAGTGCGAGGCGACCGCTCAAGCCAAAGATTGACTCGAGGTATCGTGCAGACATGCTGGTGCTGATAAGAGATGTTCAAGCGTCGGTGCGGGTTCATCCGCGGACATGGCCGGGTAGTTATGAGTCAAGCGCGAGATCGGCGGCGCTGGCGCTTTGTTAGCAGATATACATCTATGCGTAAAAATAAGGAAGAATCTATTTTCGGAAACTCGTGCTCTGGAAGATATCAGACACTCAAACCCACGACAAGCAGCATCCCAACATTCGCCGGATCGTGGGCAGGTAGCCACGGATTGCCGAGGCCTGAGATGGTTTACCGAACCCATCGCTCGCGATATATGCGCAACGTGCTATTCAATATGAGCAAGGAATATTGCGGGTGGACAGACAGAACAACTTTTGCCCCAGCACACCGTGGAACACCATGGACGCCACGTTTCCATTTATGGCCCTACGCGCGATGCGCCGTGGCTGCCAGTTTCGCACCTGATCTTGGAGCTCCTGCGCCTCTTTGTAGAGATTTTCTATACCAATGCACTGACCAGCAATACGAACGATGCTCGGCGGCTCAGCCCATCAGCCGTCACCAGCTGGGGTGAGACCGACATGGCCGTATCTGCAATCGCCGGCCACCGCCGGGTCTCATCCTGTCCTCCCCAGCGTACCTTCCGTATCCGAACAGGTGTACAAGGAAGATGGAGCTATAAGCCCGCGCAACTAAGGTAGGCAGGCCAGCTTCCCCCGCCTGTGGGGAGCCATCTTGGCGTCAATGTCAGCGCCGCGCAAAGGACCGGGAGAGCCTCTTCCCTCGAACGTGGCTGCCAAGTCCGATTCTTACATGGGCTTGCCCCAAAAGTTTACGTCTCTAAGACACATGATCCATTACGAGGACATGAGTCGTCGGCGGATGGCGGACGGTAGCCAGCTGACCCCAAAAGAGTGGTTTCAGTCGGTCAACCATCTCTCTTGCAGATGTGACTTGTGGTTTCCGTTGCCAATATATCAGTTGAGACTATTGCAAAGAGATTGTCTACTTCTGCAGGTAGGTGTGACGCAAGACGGGTATATAAAGTGCTGAGGCCTCGCTGCCACTGCCACTTCTAAAAGTTCTTCACTAACAAAAATCTACTCTCTCTACAATTACCATCATGAAGTTTACCTGTTTTCTAGCCCTCCCAGTAGTCCTGGCGGCCCCGGCAAGCCTTTCTCCCCATGAAACCCTGACCCAGATCACGGACCGGTACTTGTTTTTCACACCCCTGCCCACGTTCCTCGAGTACCGGGCAAAGCAGCAGCCAAACACCCTTGACTGGTCTTCTGATGGCTGTACCTCTGCTCCCGAAAACTCATTCAACTTCCCATTTGCGCCTGCTTGCCAGCGCCATGATTTTGGATATCGCAACTACAAGGCCCAGAGTCGGTTCAGCCGAGACGGGCGGTACCGTGTCGACCTCAATTTCGAGAAGGAGTAAGTAGCATTTCTATTCCTATGATATGTTGCTTACTTCGTGCGGAACTGACCCGTACTAGTATGGTGAACCAATGCGAAAGCGTTTCAGCGAAGAAGTCCTGCCGTGCTCTGGCTCAGGTCTATTATTATGCGGTGCGCGCGTTCGGCGGTTTCGCTAAGCGTGACGAGACTGATATCGGTGATGCTGCCTCGGAATACCCAGAAGAAGAAATTGCCTCATACCAGGCTGCCGTCGAAAACTATAAGCAGGCTGTCAAGGAGGACCAGGCCAACGGCCTCCTCCCTACCCTCCCACAATAGACACGAACAATGGACATAGAGAAACGACAATAAATATGAAGATATGAGCTTTTTACGTACATAATGACGTATTGTTTCCCATAGTATACATATTTTATAGGCTCTTAGACGGCGAACCCACCAGAGTTCTTCTGCCTCGGCTCCCCTCCCGCTTGGAAGGTTCCATTCGCGAGAAGCTTCAGAGCTTGTGCCGTGCTCTGACCTGGGGCAACCCATGTGATATTATGACCGAGAGATTTCATAAAAGCCGTGGTTGAATTATCATACTCATATTCAAATGACACTTGGTTCGGTTGCAGCTGGTCGTGCAGGCGCGGCTGCTTCAACGACTCCGCTGGACCCATGCCTTGATCAAGCATATGCACGACAAGCTGGATTGTTGCCGTCGTAATGCGGCTACCGCCAGCTGAGCCGCAAGCAAAATAGAGCTTTCCTTCTGCTGTTTCGGCAATAATGGGAGAGATAGACGACAACGGCCGCTTGCCCGGACGTACAAAATTCTGAGGGCTGGGTCTATACCCAAACGCATTGTTGGAGCCCGGTATGCTGAAGTCGTTCATCTCATTATTCATGATGACACCGGTTTCCGGAATCATGACGCGCGAGCCAAAGAGCGTATTAATAGTTGTGGTCAGGGACACGGCCATGCCGCTCGCGTCGGCTGCGACTATGTGCGATGTTCCGGGTGTGTTGAGAGACTCGATGCCTTCGGGGTTGTAATAAGCGACGTCTTCTGTTTTGGTATCGGATATTTTGGAACGAATTTCCGCACCGGTTTCGGACGCCACCATCGCCGCCGTGTAGTTGGACAATCCGTCAATGAAGGACGGGTCGCCCATCTTCGTGCGCTGGCCGTACGCGAAGCGAATCGCCTCGTCAAGGCGATGCGTGGAGATGTTGACGGTCTCTGGCTGGAAGAACGCGTCAAAGCCACTCACGGTGTTCAGCGCGCTCAATGCGACCGGGCCGCTGGACGGCGCATTTGTGCTTGTCAGTTTGTGCCCGCGATACATGATGTGAAGAGGTTCGCGGTGCGCAACCGTGTAGTTCTTGAGATCGTCTAGCGTCATTGTACCATTCTGGGCGCGAAGAGCTGTGATTGTTGCGTTGGCAATTGCGCCAGTGTAGAAGACATCGGCGCCTTCGTTGGCAATCGTCTCCAGAGTGTCGGCATAGCGCTTGCGAGTGATCGTCTCACCGAGCCTAAGCAGTCTGCCCTTGGGTGCGAAATCAATGGCCCAGTTCGGGTCCTCTACCAGAAAGTTGTTTCTCGAGGTTTGATTGATGTACTTGACGAGATCTTCGTCGACGGGGAAGCCGCATCTCGCGACCTTGATGGCCGGTGCCATGACTTTGGCCCAGTCCAGGACACCGTACTTTTTGTGCACATATTCAAGACCGCGAAGCTCTCCCGGAATGCCACTACTCCAGTCAGTACGGGTTTTACCCACGGAAAGACTGACTGCGTACCTTGCCAAGCCGCCATACAGACTTGCATCTGTGTTGTTCTTGTACATGTCCTCAAATGCAGCTGCAGGCGCGGTCTCACGGAAGTCCACAAATTCGTAACTGCCGTCCTTGTCTCTCAAGAGCAGAAAGCCACCACCGCCGATCCCGCTGTGGTACATGCCTATGGTGCCCACACAGAAGACAGTGCCGACGAGGGCATCGACGGCATTGCCACCATCCTTGATGAGCTGGGTGCCAATGCCGCTGCAGATGGCGCTCTCGGATGAGACGGCGCCACGATTGGCATCGTCGTGTGGCGCTGGGCAAGAGCTTGGGGCGGCGGACACCGTCCACCACCAGCTACAGAGCAGAGCCGCGTTGGCCCGGGAGAGTCTCATGATGGATGTGGTGGTGTTGTAGGTGGCTTAGACGCAGATGAAGAACCAGAACGAGTTGCTCCAGGTAGAAACACGGGAAACGGAAGCGCGTTGTTTTTCAGGAGATCCGGTAACGGACAAGTGATCATCGTTTCCCCAGCAATTCCTTTGTTAGTCCCTCTGTCAGGGACCAGCCACTCAACTAGCATTCTTATCGTGAGCCATGAGGAGACCCCCGCCCGAGGTACGCATGGCGCCGAGCTAGACAAGCCACCAAACAAATATGCATGGGGTAATTGCTGGTGGCTGAACGCGGGGTTTTTAGGCCCTGATAACGAAACCAGCTGCGTTACGTTAAAACCTTAGGGTGGAGTCCTTATAGGGGCCTTACAGGGGGCAATAGGCGCCAGTAGGGGTGCGGCCAGGGTATAGCTACGGGGCCCTGCTAGAAATTAGCCACCTATAGGGGCTCTATCTACTATCTGATGTACCTTTCTTCGCCGATATGGATGAACCTTAGCTACGTTATTTTGTAGTAGTTTTTCTACTATTAAATGCGCTATTTTATAAAATAACAATAGAAGGTACGTACTACGCCTTATAGCACATTTTAGTACCCCCCTGCACGCTATAGTGCCTACACGTTAGTACAGGTAGCTGGTCAGAGCTCTGGCAGGTACCTTCCTGACTCCGTAATAAGGATTTAACGCAA